>JAVQKG010116934.1:0-10615 GCA_036025885.1 Hypseleotris bucephala | reverse complement strand
GAAAAGTAAAGAAAAAAAAAAGGACGATTAATAGTAATAAATTATGCTAAATTTTTTGTACATTTTACACAATTTTAGATACATTTAGGTAACCATTTTAGCTCAACATAATAGTAAGTAATAATAAGTAGTAGTAGTAGGTAATGAATACAGGGATCAGTAGTGTACTAGTAGTGGGTGAGCAGTAAGTGAGAAATGCTGTATAAGTCAAGGACAGTAATACTAAGGAAAAGAAGCTGAAGTATGTTTTCTTAGTTGACAACAGAGATGGATAGGATCAAAAAGCTAATAGATATCTTGGAAATACCAGATTGTGATGAAAAGATGAAGAATAGTGAATATGTGGGGAAAAGGATGCTGAAGTTTTAGCTTTTAGGCAAGAGTCCTAGCAGGAGAGCAAAGAGATTTATGGATGCAGTGAAAGAACAAGATGTTAGTTGGTGTGAGAGAATAACATGCAAAGGATATATAATTAGAAGAAAACAGCCAAAAGGAAAAGAGTTAATGTACCATCCTACAACAAACGCAGGTACGGCATAGCTCTTGCATGAGTAATCTGGCTACATACCCAGGCCTACATGTTGGTGACATAGACGTGCCCGTATTGACTATGACATAAGTCCTGTTTCCTGCAGATGAGCCGGGGAACTGCGGATGACAGATTGATTGAAAGATCTCTCTCGCTCGCTCATTCATCAGCAAGGCCTGTTTATCCTTGTCTTGCTGCACAATCCATCTGACGTAAGGAGGGAGAAAGCCATTTGGGCCAGCCCTGACCATCAACTCACCCAGAGGGGTTTTCAAAGCATGCAGCTGGGGCTCGAACCAGGAAGCAAAGGTATACATGGATCTGTTTGACTTAATACAAAGTGCCTTTGACCTTGTGGTGCTATGAATGTCATATCTAGGTAGCTTTGTAGTGGCATGATTTGTACAATGCTAATGGCAGTCAGCGTGATTTTTACAATGCTAACATCTGTCAAACTTTTAGATAACCTAATACCAAAAGCTGTCTAAATGCAATTGTAGCTACATGGATCTTTTTGATTTGATTTCATACAAAGTGCCTTTTACTTGACTTTGTGATGCTTTGAATATCGTATCCTCGTAGCTTTGTAGTGTAATGTAGCAGGATTTTTGATCTTGACAACAGTCAGAATTGTGGACAACCTATTGCCAAAAGTTAGCTTATGCAAAGGTAGCTACATGATCTGTTTGACTAGATTTAATACAAAGTGTCTTTTACCTGACCTTGTGATGCTTTGAATATCATATTCAGGTAGCTTTATAGTGACGTAGCATGGTTTTTACAATGCTAATGGCAGTCAGGTTTTTGGATAACCTAATGCCAAAAGTTTCCTCACCTAAGTATGGTTCAAAGCTTTGGAAAAAGTCCCCAAATTTTATCTAGAGGAGATAGGGAAGGATTTGGAAAAGCTTTGCTAAAATATGTCTCCAGGAAAGTGGGGCTTTGAAACATTCATCTTTCTCAAATGTTGCTGGTGTGTGTTCAGTGAAGGTGATGCACATTTATAAGTCAAACAGGTCAGAGCTCCTGCTGTCTGAGTAATGCACTTTCATATTAATAGATACAACATTAACCTGATTACCGTGCAAATGAATAGGTTTATTGTTGCGGTTTTTACTTAACTTACAAGTAACAAAAAGGTATTTAAGTAAGTAAATAGTAAATAGAAAAAGTAAATAATTTGTTAATCTATCAAAAAGATACATATATTTAAGTACGTAAGTAACTTTCAGAAGAAGTATGTATTGTAGAAATTTATAAAAAAATAAATTCTATCCATGAAGGAAACACTCAACTCTACTGTTGATTGTTATAAAATGCTTTTTGTAGAAATATATCAAACAAGACTAGCAAAGTTTTTTAAATAGAGCTGTATGGTGGTTGAGTGGTGGTACCATTGCCTCTTAGCAAACAAGTTGTGGGTTTGACTCTTGGGCTGGCCTACTTTAATCTTTCTGAGTGAAGTCAATGTTTTTGCTGTCATATATGTATTTCTGTGGGTGTAGTAAAACTGACCAATAAATGTTCACCCATAAGTCCTAAGAAGAGGAAGTTGAAGAATGTGTGAAAGAGAGTCTTCAAATGTGATTTTCAGTGTGTAAGTGTACAATGATCTTAAGAATGCTCAACAACTAAGTGACCATTTGGAGTCATTGAGTCTCTGATGCTTTGTTGAATTTTTGGACAATCTTTTCTTGTGTTTCTTTCTGGCATGCATTTTTTCCCCTGTTGTACCCCACAAAATGGTACAAACTGTGTGGGAAAACAGCCTTGTATGCACCATTCCTGTATTTGAGTTCTTAATTTAGACTATTATAATATTGATTATGCTAATTACAGATCAGTTGATTAGGCCAAGTGGTCTATTCAACCTCTGAGTTATTCTTTCCAAGGGGCTCTTTAGACTCCAAGGTCAATTATATCTGGAATAGTACACATTCTGTATACTTTCTATTCAAGAGGGAAAACATGGCTGCATTAATACAATAGGCAAGGCTACAAATTTAACCTGGAGTCGATACAAGCTCCCATTAGTCAGGTATGTCAGGGTCAAGCAGAGACAGCAGGGCTACTATTGACTGCACTAACCGCTGCTGTAACCTTCAGACTGTCATAAAACCATGAAAAGTGGACTCTGAGCGAGCTTCAACTTAAGTGACCAAGACAGTTGGAAAAATGTAGCAGTGTACAGGCATCCATTTTATTTACAGCAAAGAGAAAGGATGATAAAACTCTGTACTGTACTGTATTTGGAGATGCTGGTACAGATTAGGCAGCTTTTGGAGCTGTAACAGAAAAAAAACTGAACATTAAATTAACACAAAACCTTTCCCAAAGCATATTTGAAAATTAATTACTTACTGGAGGAGAATACTTGTATGTTGTTCAAGCTCTGAAATGTGGGATATTCTTTCAAAGAGGATCATTATTGTGGACAGATTGTACTTAACATTGATCAGAAACACCAGAAACAAGGCAAAAAAGCCACACATGCACACAGAATGTTAGCAAAGTTTTTATGACACAGCCAAGAAAACACGTTGCTGCGGCTTGTAAACAGCTTGTGATTGGAGCTTCCACAAAATCACAGATAAGCAAGGGAAAAGACTAAAAAAATTGTATGCGGGGCTGGTAAACCAGGTTACTCTAACATAAGATGACCAGTGACCATCTTATGTTAGAGTGAATATTGACTACTTATGTCTCGTTGTATGTTAATAATTGTCTTTTCTCTGGTCTTTTCTAATGCATGTGAGACTCGTACCAATTTCCAGACCATGCCTTGTCAGATCTCACTATGAAGCTCTTCACTAAAAACCAGCACTCCTTTATTGTATTGTACATTTTAACAGGCTTTTATGGCTTTTCCAATAACGAATGCCAAGCTCTGTAATTGAGCCATATGATGATGGAGCTGAGCTAACCCTGTTCTGGCCGTTCTTAATACTGTCTCACTCAGGTCCTTTATGGTCGCTGTCTAATTCAGGCTAAGCCCATTGATTCTTTAGTGCGACTAAATGGGGTTGTCCACACTTTGATTTGAAATGACCTTCGTTTAGAAAGAGGAAGTTCAATTAGAGCTTCTGGGTCAATGTGTCTGTCATCACACACTTTTCTTCTATTCACTTTTATGCAGTCTCTCCAGTCCCACTTGGCGTCTTTATGAAAGCCTGTATGAGAGAGATAACAAAATGGTTGCTATTTCTACCGTTTTTGTCATTATGCACTTTTGTTGTCACTTTTGATCTCTGGGAAGGGGATTGGTATCCTGTTTTATTTTTGAGCTATGTTTTATACTATGCTTTGTTTTGTCTTTTTTCTTATCTACACTATGGAATATCTTATGTTTTTCTATCACCATGAGGAAATCCCTGAGGACTATAAAAAATGCATCGGACATCCACTGCACAAAAACAATTATGGAGACTGGGAATAATCAACTTTTCCAAAGGAATTCCCGTGTCTGCAGAAATGAAAGTGAAATTCAGCATACTGTTTACATTTGACAATCCGCCTTCGCATATGTTTCTTGCTCAAATGCGTTTTCCATATTTGATAGACAAAAACTTTCACACCCCTATGGTCTTACTATAGATGCTATACCATGCTGCTTTTCACAAAACCAATTGCATTTTTCATTTGAATTAACACTCGACACAGCGCAATGCTTTTAAACTGCTATAAAAAAACCTCATCAGCATTTCAAAAAGGATACATCTAGAGTCCCTAGTGATGGTTGCTAACGCTAACTCTTGTCCTAGATGTGGTCTTCATCCGATGGTTTGCCTCGACTTGAAACTGTAGCTTGCTCTTCACATATTTGTGGACACTGTAAGGTTGTCTCAAGAGCCAGGAGAGGACATTGAGCGGCGGAGCTAATAAAGTCTTCACCTTATTTGCTGACTCCAAGCCTTTGATATTTCCCCAAGTGTTGATGAGATATTCTTTTTGTATCTTTGCCATCTTCAAAATAATGCATTTACTTTAAAAGAAACATATAGTATATGCCCCCAGTGGCTTTAACTCATTCTCATACGCAGATGCTGTGAAATTGCTTTTACATTGGTCTTTACTTTTACTTGTTACCCTTTCAACGCACACACACACATAATCTTTATTCAAAAATCCCACTGCACTTCTAAGTTAAACCTTAAAAAATCAATTCGTCAGTTAGTTTGAATGCCACCATTTTAATATCCTTGGTCTGTGGTCGGACCTTTTGTTTCTCACATCATTTATTTTCTGTCTTTTGTAACTTTTCATTAGCTGCACACAAAATTGGGCTTTTATTTCAACAACATGGGAGGTTTGGGGTCAGACGGGCATTTTGTTAGAAGCATCAGCCTTCCACGCCAAGTAAAATGTTTCCCCTTAGATTAGCAAGTGCAACAACAGCTGTGTGTGTTTTTAAACTTGTGAACAGGGATTGATCATGCATCTTTTATTGTAGTTACACTTGGATGCACCGTAACATGTTCGCTTTTTAGAGACCATCGATTAGTTTAATAGGATAAAGAGCTTGGGTCGAAGAGATGGTGCAGACTCTAGGAATAATGTGTTATCAAAGCTAAAGTAGTTTTGGCACTGATCAATAATGAAGCAACAACTGGGTCCAAACTGGTTTTGTATTTTGTAGTTACCGAACAGATCAGAAAGCTATAAGCAGGAGATCTGAACATATTGGTAAAAACAATTTTTGTTATGGCTATATTTTTGGATTGTAATATTCCTATGTAATGTTTAAGTGTATTGTATGTTGCTTTTGTTCAAAATGAGGACAACTGGGATACATTTTGTGAAAAAACTAAACTGGGACAAATTAGTGTTCTATCAGATATGTGTAGGGACATGGGACAAGAAGCCTGAAACTGGGACTGTCTCCATTAAACAGGGACATCTGGTCACTATAATCGGAATACATGTAATAGATGTTGTACCAGGGATACCTTTGTGGTGAGGCAAAAATGTCTTGTTGGTTTTAGATGGCAGAAAAGGAGTTGAAAAACACATTCTCACTTTTATTGTTGAATGAATTACCCCATATACTAGCTGTCCTTAACTCATTTCTTAAAGCATTTCCCATGTGCAATGACTAATCTGCTGGTTTAATTGGAGGTTGGAGCAGTCCGGATGACAGAGAGACAGTAGACTTTAAAGTGATGGAAAGTGGATAATGGTGATGAATGTTGTTGTCAGGACTTAGTTATGATAGAGGCAGTAGCTTGTCTGACCAGCTAGCCCTCACTTTGTTCCAGCATTTCTTTGCAAACAAATGCCCTGACATGATTTAAATAAAGCAAATTTGGCAAAGGTTAACATCATATCTCGCCGTGTAAAATTAATTTGTGGCCTTTTCATGCATCAGATTCACACAAACCTTAATTTCTATCGTTCAAAGGGCCGTCACAACCTTTCAGCCCCAAACCTTGTTTATTTGCTTCACTGAATGATTCGCTCTGCCTTTCATGTCTCTGCAAATGTCCCCGGTTAAAATGTAATGGCTTTGGGAAGAAAAGGTAGCCATGAAATGAATAAAGCACGTTATTTTCTTTGCATAACTAATTAAATACCTATTATGCTAAATATATTTGACACTGAAGGTATAGGAGAAATAAATTATTGTAAAACTTCCAGTTAAATAAAAATGATGTGTTTTATGTTTTAATTATTAAGTAGCATTTTTCATACTGTACATAGTGTTTTTTTGTTTTTACCAATTTGAACACTGAATGAAGCTAAGTTGTTGCTCAAATTTGTAGCTGAGGCAAAAATAGGATCAGAGAACAAATGATTTTCCTATTTTCTTCCTGTTCCTAGGAGTAAATAGCTAATAAACTAGTGCATGCCCCTAGTTGACAAAATCTAAAGAAAGAAACTCATTAATGAGTTGATTTAACATATGTGGAGCTTATGTTGAGGGAGCAAACCACATCTCAGGGTTATGAAAAAGAGAAATTCAGACAGACTTTCTGATCTTGTGCTCTATCTGCAATCTATTTCCTGTGTTTTTATTCCCCTCTTGACTGCAGTCCATTACGAGCTCTTTCTATCAGGGGACTTTATTAAGTATAATATCCCTGTGATCTCTCTATTGGCTCCACTGGCCTGTGCTTTATGTAACGGTAGTGTGTGTTCTTTCTTTGACATGTTTGTAGAATAATCTGTGCTGTGACCCCCTGAACAAGAGGTTATGAGCAAACCAATTTTCCTGCTGTTTTCCCCTGTTCCCTGATGACTCCCTTTCCCGCTGGCTGCTGGGTGGTGCCCCCAATCAGTCTCACTTTGACCCCGGGTCAGAACAGAGCGTTTTCATTCACTGAAAAAATGCCTAATCTTTATGTTTACTGTGATCATTTTGAGTTACAATGATTGATGGTGTTGGTCTAAAACTGCAAGTACACTGGGGATACTCAATTATTGCCAAATAGAGCTGCTTTACTGTGAAAATAGCCTCTCATTTCTCAGAATAACAGAAATAAAAATACATCTAGATTCAGAGTCAGTCCTAAACCCTAAAAATATCAAGAGGGTTTAATAGGCATTAACTATTTAAAAATGAAGAAATACCAAAATAATATATTAATCATTGTACGCTAGAAGATTAGTCACTCAATATCAACCCTGGAAACCACAGAAAGCCATACATTAAACATTAAATTGCCAATTATTTTTTTCTGCTACTCTCCCTCATTACCTATCACACTATTGTCATATCAATAAAGCTGAAAAAAGTATGTTGAAGTATAAAATCCATGTAATCAATGCATGGTGTGTATTTTCTGAAGCCAGTACATCTATATTCCATCTTCATACACCAAACACCGCCCCGCTGGTTTTCACTGACAGCTCTCATAGACACCTCGTCCCCTGTGGTTAGCCACTGATCCAGCCACAGGAGGCTCAGTCCTCCCCCAGATACACACTTACACAACTAACACACAACTAAAGCACAACTAAAACACAACCAACACACAACCAACGCACAACCAACACACAACTAAAACACAACTAAACAAACAACTAACACAACACCAATGTACAACCAACACACAATACTAATACACAACTAACACACAATTAATGCACAAGTAATGCACAACCAACGCACGAACAACGCACAACCAAAGCAAAATGCAATGCAAAACCAACATACAAGCAACTCATAACTAACCCAACCATTGCTGGAAACACACCCCTCTCTCCTCTCAGATAGATGCACATATTTTGTGTCCTGTACCTCCGCTCTGCTCTCACATAGACACCCTCCACCTGACCCATCTTCGTACTCCTCTCTTCAAATGATTTCTTGTCTCGTTACTGGAGATGTCTTCACTATTACCATATGGACTGGTGCCCTTCGATTAATCACAGACTACAGTTCAGTGAATAGAGAGATTGATTTTTACTTTGAAACCTACTTAGAACAGGGAAGTATGTGTTGATTGTTCCATTGTGGTCTTCACCCATCGTGCCTATGTGAATGTGTTATTTATGAATGGTCAGACAGACTGCTTGCCACCTCTCAGATATGGAAAAAAAAAAAAATCTAATAAAATCTATTACCAAATCTTTCCATTTGGCTTTTCCATTTCTGGGGTTGCCACAGCAAATTTGCCATAGGTGTTTTTCCCTGGATGCTTTTCCTTACAAAACCATCTCCTTTTAACCTGGTTTGACACTGGCACAAAGAGTAAGTAAGCTGGTGTAATAGAAAATGTATACTTCTGGTTTATCATAATGTTTTTGCTGTTGCTATTATATTGTGCTTAGGTAAAGAAAGTGTTTTGAACATTCTTTTGTCTGAGAGGCTGTCTGAAGGTCTCTGTAAATGCAACACTCTTGTAATTCTTCTGTCTGAGAATTCAGGTTAGACAAGCTCTTCCCTTGACAGTTCGTTTCAGAATCAAAACAATCTGCATGTTGATTCAAACAATGCTTTTAATATTCTTTCCTTATACTTAATATTTCCTTAACGTTGGCTTATTATCCACTTAAAATGCTTTTGTTACTGTTTCATTTAAGCGGATGTACATGGGTTGTCATCACATGTTACAGCGTGTGTGAAATATGACAAAGATGACAGCATGGACTTGATGCATGAACGCTGACACGGACAGACTGTCAAACCCATATGGAGTCAATGAGAAAGCTGACAAATAGCTGTACATGCTGTTGAGATGTGCAGAGGAGAGTTTTTATTTTCTTTCTTTTTCTTTTTTTTCATCCAAACTCTTGATTCAGCGTGAGAGCATGCAGTGTATACTCCATATTGCAGATACTAGGCTTGTGTGTGTGTGTCATACTTGTAGCAGATGGGGCTCTTGACAGTGAACTCTATGCGGTGGGTGGGTGCGTGGGGGCTAGTGGGAGGGGTGGCAAGAGGCGACATTGAAATGATGTCACTCAGTCCTTTTCCTGTCTCCCGCTAATGTAATGAAGCCTGTCTCCATATCGGGCTGTACGTCCATATCTCCCTTTATCTCATGGTAATGCCGTCAGCTCTGGATCCCCGGGCGGACATGGTGGACAGGCAGCTAGTGTGTGTGTAGGTGTGTTTGTGTGTGTAGGTGTGTGTGTGTATGTGTGTGTTGGGAGCATAGAGGTTAAACATGCGGGTGAGACGGCAGTGCGGTAAAAATCTTGGCCTTTTCGTATTTGACAAATGACTTACTGTCAGCGACTGGAAGGACAGCAGGCATTCAGTGACCCTCAAGGTGCCCTTCTCACACCAACTGCTGCAGTATAATAAAAATATAACTCTGATTAGCACAATGAGCATTCGTACAGTTAGTACCTTTACATTTTGACATTTGCTGGAGGTAAAAGAGCTGCCTAATAAAGGAGCCATGATATAAACAATCTTATTGGGGCTAAACTTTGATTCTTAAAAAAAAAAAGATCAACAAGCATCTGTGCAGCAAGTACTTTCAGACCTGGCCAGTTTATTATATACACAATCTATCTAATAATGTGGCCTGTGTGGTGGTCTGTGTGTAAACAAACTTACAATCGCTAACTATTACTTTGAACCTCTGCCCAATCAAAAACCTTTGCCCATATTAGCTTAAAGAACAAATATGCAGCTTTATCTGTGGCCATAATATTCTTAAGATCTGCCTATAAAAAAGCAGCTATACTGTTGCTAATATGTAGCCTATGATAAGAATTTGTGACTTTGTAACTCCAACTTTTTTGAGTGGAAAATCTTGTTTATGTAGAAACGGAAGCCACAATATCTATTTCGAAATCTCCTTTCCTTTTGGGTCACCACAGCAAATCATCAGCCTCCTAGCTTGAAAAAATTAGCATTTTTCATGTGGCATTGGTTTTGACGCTAGATGCCCTCTCCTGACACCTACTTTGAGCTGCAAAAACCTTCACTCAGATTAGCTTAATGAACAAATATGCACCATGGGCCTTTAGGGAAAACGCTTATTACTTTTACTGTATTCACTGAAGCAGGGAGGGCGTCAAACCAGTGAAAAGGTTGCTTTGTTTATGCTGACAAAATGAAATAATTTGCAAAGAGCAAGCACAATGCAAGTGAGTGCATCAAGGGACATGGCAGTAGTGGGGTGGTTACCCTCCAGAATTTTGAACACCTTTCCAATAAGGTCAACCGACTTTGTGGACTATAGCTTTTAAAAACTCTATGGAAGACTTACCATTACAGAACTTTAGCTTTTTTAATAAAGCAAGGTTGCAAAGTCATTACGTTTATGAAAGCTAAACTAAATAAGACTGAAAATACAAAAACTTTCAATCATCAAAAATATAGCTTTTTCAATGACATTCAATGCTTTCAATACACACAAAACTGACTGTGTGAATATGGTTTACTGCACTTTGGGACTAACAAAACATTTACCATTTTGTGATGACACATATGTACAGTCACTGAAAGATTTTTTTTTTTATTATTCATTAGCTCACGGTAATATCATCTAATTTTAAATAGTGCAAGGTTTTGGTACTTTATTAACCTATGTGCATAATTAATTACCTTTCAAAAGATGTTTGAGATAGCAGTTGCTTTATATGCTTAAGCCGTCAATTAATTAAACATTGATATGTAAATTGAACTCT
>JAVQKG010116901.1:0-17035 GCA_036025885.1 Hypseleotris bucephala | reverse complement strand
AACATAAAATAAACATAAACATAAAATATGGTAAATGCTGCGGTTAAAAATAAAGACTACTTTGTGAGAAAAATAAGGCTGAGTGAGTGGGGTGAAAGGGTGGGAGATGTTCAACTATTAACCAAAACACTGTATACAACTCTAAATTTAATTTTCTGCAAGATTAAGCACAATAATGACTAGCTTTATAAAAACCCATAACTAATGGCTTCCAATGAGCCAATCTATAGGCATTGATTTGCTTAGTATCTCATAGAGCTGAGGTGTGATGCCTATAAGAGTTTGAGAGGGAAGACTTAAAGAGAGCAAGAGAATAAAAACATCAACAATACACCAAAAAGGCATTTTTGTCTTGAGCAATAACACTGACAAAGCCTTAAATAATTATTTTATAATCTGTTTTGATCGTTTATAAACAATGATTGCATACATTGTCCTAAAGCCAATAATGATTGGACATTATGTATTGGATTAAGGACTAAAAAACATATAGTATATAAAAAAAGTTTATTGAGGCAATTGGCTGTTTTCATTTTTAATCCTGCACTTTTTGTTTTTATAGGCTCTTTCACTGAGAACTGAAGCTATGGTGTGTGAGAAGAGAATGAAGTAAAATGAAAGCACAGATCCAAAGAGGGCTAATCCCTGTGGATTATGCTTCTAAATACTCCTATTCAAGCCAATTAATTCATGAATATATCTGTCTCCAAGTCTTTTCATGTCATTTAAGACGATAGAGGATGACTCCCTGGATATATATCTACATTAATGCACACAGGGCTCTCTCTTCTGGACCATGCAGCTTCAAACATCCAGATACAGTGTGCACACACACACATGCTGTGTGCACAAATGTACCAGGTATACATTAGATTTTAATGGAGAACTGATGGAAGAAGATGGGGATATAGAGAGGCCTCCAAAAGTTGACTGACATGTTCTGACGGCTGAATACTAATCATGAGATCAACCTCTGGCTAAATCTACAGCATCTCACTGGGGCTTCTGATTGTGAGAAGCATAAAAAGGATTAGCAGTAAATACAGACGGCTTAAACAGAACAGAGAGACACTGGTAGGCACTCAGCAACTTAAAAAAGGGTTGAAGGAGGGTGAAATTTTGCACTGGATTACAATGAGGATTCAAGTGGAGACTGCATTGCCATGGAACAGTAGTTATAAACTTTTATGAATATAGTAGAGAGACAGATTATTCTGTGGGGGGGGGGGAGTAAAAAAGTAAATAGCTTTAATGTATGGAATATGGCCATATGCTGATGAAAAGAAAAAAACACTCTAGCTTAAACATTACATCATTCCAAGATGCCTTAAGTGGAATGCAGTCTGGAATTTTTGAGATGCATCAAGTCTAATATTACAAATCTGTGTGCATGTGTGTCATGCATCAACGATTACCCCAAAATAGTAATGGAACCTCATTTCACCCAGGCAGACCTTCAGATAAAAAGAGATACAGTTAAGCTACAATTCTGTGACTGGATCAAGGCTCTTACCTGATGTACTTTAGCAGCTTGTTTTGATGTTTTTGGTTCTCCTATAAAGCAAGTGGAACACACATTAGGGCACAACACAATGAGAAACTTAACACTTCCTTGAATCTTTCCTATTACCGAAAACTCAATGATGGTACTGTCTTTCATTATGGGCAGATATAAGGTTCTGATTGGGCGACCTAACTTACACACACTAACCAGTGATAGGCTTTAAATTATTGAGTGACTGACCTGAATTGGTTTGCCTGGAACAGCCTAAAACACATTGCCCCACATCCATTCATAAACAAACATTTGCACTGCATGACAACACACTCTAAACATGCAGCACACTTCCACAGTGACCCTATGAACCATTTTAAAAGTCCAAATAAAACTGTGAACAACACATACTCTGCATCTTCTCAGTCCATACATTCTAAGACACACATGGGAAATAGACACATAATAAGAAATCATTTAAAATCACTTTAAGAATGTCTTTATGTTTTATGTTGCAAATTAACTGTAAGCAATTTAATCCAACCACAGAAATTGTCATTGGTAATTGGCTTGACTAGTTATAAAGTATGTCCTGTAAGTTCATATGCAAACTGACTGAAAAATACCCATACCCATTTATTATATGGAACTTATCGGTAAATAATATAAAAGAAATAAATTTCTTGTAGCAGCAACATTTAAAATGACACTTGCCCTTTGGTATGCAATTTATCAACTTAGTATGTGATAAACTGATGTCTAAATATAATTCGGAAGAGTGATATGTGCCACACTTGTTTCCCTATAAATGATCAAACACAGTTGATACTGTACATGTGATACAGGAATCTTTATAGGGGTGCGTGTGACGCAACCATTCCAGTTTTAGACCTGTACACACACAATGATGTTTGACACAAAATTCAATAAAACAGAACTTATCCTTAGTAATGACATACATCTCCAGAAAGGATTGAAAACCATGTGTGATATGTTGACTCTCATTATATTGTGACTGACTGGGTTTCATGGCATGTGGTGTGGCTTGTGGCCTATGATTGGTTACAAATAGTTCAATGTGTCACACCACTTTCTGACAATAATCTGTCAATCTCAAAGGCCTAAGTTACTAACTAAACTGTAAATCTAAAAATTCTTTACCAATTATAATTTTAATGTATAAACACTTGCATTATAGTGAATAAAAAAATATTCACATCCAGTCAGAACAGGTCACAAGCTGGTTTGCTGTTTGTGCCAGACACAAGCCCAGATAAATTAAGAGGGTGGAATCGCAAAGGTGTCAAGGTAATGAACATCCCCTACTATAATTTGTCTGGAAAAATGAAATATAATATAAAGACTAAATTAACCTACTAAAACTTATCAAGAAGATTATGCCTGCCAAATAATTTGCAATTGACTGTAAAAAATATCGAAAACATAAGAAACAAGCTACTTAACTATACCAAGAACTCTTGCCAACTGAAACAATACGATCAACACAGAAGGAAGAAAACATATTGAAGAATTATCCTTATACACAAAGTAATCAAACAGAGCTCTCAACGTGGAGTTTCATGCTTGTGTGTGTGCATCTCTATGAAGTTTGGCACTGTTTTTCTGTGGTCCATACGGTGTTTTGTATTTGCCATAATCCCCTGTCAGCAACACTTAGGCAGGCAGACAATAGTGGAGAAGACCGGCAGCCAAAACCCCTTCACTGAAAGCTTGGCAGGTCAGTGCACAAGCAGCAGGTTACACACACACATACAACAGTTGTCGCCCAACACACACACAGACAAATCCACACGTGTACCGCTGTGATGCATGTTACTCACACCGTTTGCCGGAGTTGTGGTGCAGTTTTCAAGGACATCGGTTGTGTCTCTTTCTGTCCCACTCCGCTCACTTCAGCTGTGCACTCCCTGGTTCTCTCTCACATTGTCTTTTTGCTCCTTGTTGCCGGGATGCTGGAGTTTCCTCCTCTATAGTATGCCTTGGATGGTCCGCAGCTGAAAGGCACGCAGGGCTTGATCCGTGTGCCATGAAGAGCCGGGCAGCGTGTAGGGAACGAGGAAGTGACAGAAAGAGGGAAGGGAGGGAGGACAGAGGAAGAAGGAGTAGTGCTGGGCAAAGTGACCAAACTGATGTAGCTCTCCAGTGAGGCTGCTTTAGCGCTGGTTTGTAGACAGTCAACCCTGCAGCAAGGGAAATAAAGTGCTGGAATCACAACTTACACTTGAAGAAAATGAACCAAAAATACTAACTTTTTAAAATATTAAAAGAGAAGGGAAGCGCAATCAGGAGACACAAGTAAATAGGTAGTGATGTTTTATGTAGTGTTAATACAAAAGAAGCAATACTTTTGCTTTAGCTTCTAGTTTGTAGATTACTTGGTTTAGTAGTGAAACAACATCTGACGGCAAAAGAGACAGAATATGTGAGCAGCCTGCAACCACAACCACAGTAGTAGCTAACTGTCTTTGTCAAATGTAGATTATATAAGTGGACAACCTCTGAAATTCACTTGCATTGCATTTTGAAGACAGACAAAATACACTGACAGCCATGTCAAACCTGACAAAATATTTGAAAAGTACTGTATCTTAAACACATTAATTTTAAGTCTATCTTCAATTGCTATCCTATTCATGTTCTAAGCATCATAAAGTGTATTGCACTGTAGATTAAGAGAAAGGGATGTTTAAACAACAAGGTGGGTGAATGCACTGAGTATTCCCTAAAGCATCGCTGTCTTCACTGAAAAATGGTCCCTCCAGGCCCAATCCAAAAAGAGCCAATGCAAACAAACATAGAGCAAACAAACATCTATTTATGGAGGAGGGGGGTCCGGTTTCCACGGCCACATTTGCTGCAGCATTTTTGACAGAGTTACCAATTCAGCAGTTTAGTGCTAAGAACTATATTTAATAGAGGAGACAAGAGCAGAGCAACAGAAACAAAATCAGAGTTGAGAAATGTACAGATGGTCAGCATAAAGTTTAAATTTGTTGTAGTTTGAGTTCTGCTATATGGCATCTCATTCAAAGCAGATAGTAATATCTGTCTTGGCTCTGTGATGTCAAACAACTGGTGGTATCAATTAAAGTAGCTTTCTGAAGTTGCACTGTATTGTGACACAGCACAGCCAGACAGCAGTGAGTTGGACATGCACGAGTCTGCAATGAGAATATTGCACATAACATTGCATTAAAATTTAGCAATAGTCGCTTTTTTTTTTTTTTTTTTTTTTTTACATATTACCTATCTAAACTAAATGTTGAGTCTACCACGGTGCTTTTGTAATTGATTTACTTTGATGCTGCATAAAGTTGGTCACAATAAATTAGTTCATTAGTACATTATGAATGAAAATGGAACTTGAAAGTCCTGGGACAGTAGGCTGAATTAGAAAAGTTCAAACATAAGAAAAATTCAACTAGGTTTATTTATTTTCATGTAAAGTAGTGAATAAAATGTGGAAATTATAGTGCACATATACTGTAAGCTTGTCTAGTAAAAACAAGTGTTTGTAAAAAATAAACAAAAATATGACAGAGAAGAAAGTGTTCTGCAGAGATAATGAGTGTGGTATGAAAGATAAAAGCAGGGACATGATGGGTCCGGGAGGACAAGGGCAGGAGTGAAGGGTGTAACTCAGTCCTGTGCCCATCATCAGTGCACCAAGTCCTAATTTACCTCCAACAATCAATCAGACCAGGAGGCAGACACTGACAGAGGACTACAGTGCAACAGGATCCACAACGCACACACACAGACATACACTCTCATTGGAAGCGATGGATGCAACAGGATCTATTCACACACAAATACTTTTATGCTGACTTAGGGAAAAAAAGTTTGCAGCTCATATCTGTAGCCTTGGCATTGACTTCTAGCAACTAGGCTGCACTGTGTACCAAAGTCACCGCTACTTTTATGGGGGTCACATGAAGAGGTCAGGGCCCAGGAGAGAGAGTGAGCGCACAGGGGGATCGCACCGGGAGCGAGGGAGCAGGAGGGTTAGGCAGAAAGGAAAGGAGTTAGTGGGGAACAACAGCTCAACAATAGGGGGTAAAAGTACAGAGGACAGAAACAGCAACAAAACCAGAGAGGACAAAGTGATGGTGCAACCACCATGCTGCCTGTGTTGTTGTCTGGAGGTAAAGATAAATGTGTTGTGAGAGTGATGTTGTGAGCACTGCTGCAACTGTTCACAACATTCACTTTCTTTTTGCTGTAAAAAAATATGTTGTTTCATTTTGGAGATACAATCTTTCAGTGACAAGGAAGAGTTCTGTTTATTATACTAGCTTACATGGGATAAAATAAGTGACCAAGACTAGTGGTTGGTTTGTTAATAGAAAATGGTCATCCTAAAAAATTGTCATAAAAAATTGACCAGAAATGAAACTGTAATTTAACTGTCCACAATTCTATCATTGGATTTATTCACGGTGCAGTGGGCCAGTTCAAACAAGGAAGCAGACCATTTGGTGAACAAAAGTTTACTATTATTTGCTTTTAATGTTATGTATAATGTTGCTTTATGATGCAGAACTCCAGTGATTTCAGAGTTGATTATGTTTGAACAAACCCTAACTACATCATGAATGTCAAATCCATAATATCTTATGGTTTGAATTTATGACAAATTTATTTGACTTAAGACTAATTGGAGCAATGCAATATTTATCTTGTAAATTATCTCTTGTGTTTGTGTGATGTACATGATAAAAGCAGACTTTTGAAGAGAGTGCAGAAAGGGAGAGAGGACACCGAGATCCACACTATTTATTTTAGAGGATGACACATTTAATTTAGGCCCTGCAAAAGAAATTAAAAAGCATAGCTGTTATTAATGAAGATGGAGAATAATGAGGCTGGGCTACACACAAAACACACATATAACATACACCCAAAATCCACACGCAACATTCACACACACAAACTTTAATAATTTGCATTAGAGAGGCTGTACGATGTCCTCAAAAGTTACCACCAGAGACTGTTAAGCCCTATCTACATAGGTACCACAACACATATGACAAAAATGATATCAATATAAGGCAATTTTAAGTTTACTCCTTATTCCAACTAGCATTATTTATGATGAAACTTGATTTCTTTTTTTGTGAAGACTAAAGTTATATTTGTGGTGTTGTTTTACATTTAGCATACATTTCTAAGACCATTATCAATCACAAGGAAGCACACACAGAGCTCAGACCTCTGCCAAGGCAGCTGTTTCAAAAAACATAATGGATCCAGACTGTGATTCAGATCACTCCCAAAACCAAATCAAGTTGTTTCATCCTAACCTTTCCTGAAAAATTTTCAGATATATACATTATTATAGCAAAGTGGTATGATAAAGTATTTAGGATGTATGACATAGCTTACATTATACAGTGCGACTCAATGTCATGTTTTCCTCAGCTGTTCAGGAAGTAAACTGACTAAAGAGAAAAATAGGCCACGGATTTGCTTTTAATTTTGTTGCCGGTCTGCCATAGCCCTATGCCATTAAACGTACAAGCTGCACAGCACATGAATCGATCAACAAATGACAACTGCGTCAATGGGTCGCAATGTTCACTTGAGGTCAGGGACTTATTGCCTTATTTCAACACTTTCCCCTCCGTCTCCCCGTCTCTCTCTCGTTAACAGCAAATCTCATCCGTTCCCTTGTTCTGTTTTTTCCGCGACGCTCCGCAAATAGATATTGAAGTTTTCTATTTAAGGCAGATGCTGTTTAACTTCCTTAGGCTGAGAAGTGAAAGGCAGGCAGAGGGCCATCCATCTAGCTATCCACCTGCTGACATCTTTAAACATTATCGACATGCAGCAACGACATTAACATGCACACCCGCGCAGCACGTTTGATTTCATTAGCTCATTGTGTGAAGGCTTTTCCCCGGCCCGGGTTCACAGATTGTACTGGCAATCATTTGGCTAAATGCAGAATTGGCAAATATTCTGATTTGACAGAGAAATGCCATTGTTGTATACTGCTCCCATTTAAGCTAAAGCCACATTGACAGTAATATGAAATGATTGCTTAAACAGCAGTAGGATAGTTTATAGTGGATTATACAAATTACATGGAAGATTATTATTGGCTCTTGTTAAACCAAACAGCATGGGGTTGGGGTTGTAAATGCAATATACCTTTCAATTTTCTAGTGAAAGTGGCTGGAAATACATTTATTTGAAAAGATCTTGGAAACTGAAAACACTATGCAATTATTAATTATGTTTGAAGCACATTTCTGTGACAATAATTATCAACAAACAGAACAGCTTTTCACTCTCTTGGTATACCTTTTTACGGAGACCATTTTTGCTTTTTATGGCACATATCAGGTATATTCTTTCAGGTAACTACTCAATAAGAATATTAACATTCCACAAACAACATAAAATTCATTTAAGGTCTGCTACTAAGGCATTTTAGTCAGCCAAAGTGCAACAGAGTTCATGTTATAATTTAACAATTATTTTATTTGGGTATTCAGAATTGTTATATGCCCTACCAGTACAACAAGGACCCTTTTATTTTTGTTTCTACGTATAAATAAAATGTATCTAAGTGTTAAAATAAATCACAAAAAGTCCAAAGAGCGTGTGGCTAGTAACACTAGCCACACATTCCTGTGCATTAGACATACAGCATACACTGTAAGTCAGTATCCGTGAAGAGGTGAAGAACTGTACCTTTGCTGCCACCTAATGCAGACATCAGACAGCCAAGCCTCAGCATCAGTGAGCTCACCTCCCACTCATCTCTATATCACTTTTTTAATCTGGCCATAGCACTGTAAACACTCATATGGTAAACCCGCACAATGCATCAGATGGCCCAAGGTTTGGTTTTCCAGGGATGTCACTGTGGTATGCTAATTTAATCATTTTTGTCCACTCCTCTTTCTCCTTTGTTCCCTTCTGCACCTATCAATCTAATCACTTTATGAAGCGAGAGAGTGACAGGGAGTCCAGGGAAAAGATGGAAGACAAAATATAAAGAATAGCAGTGCTTTTATATTATCTATGACCACAAGCCCCCCATAACATACACAGAAACATGATATGTACACATACATTTTACACGCCCCTTGAATGCTTTTAATTTAGTGATGGTTCACTTTAATTATTATGAAAATTAAATCAAATGTAATTGTCAGCTTAATGTGAACGATGAGATAATTCAAACGCATAGTGATGAAAGCAGGGTGGATCATCTATAAATCTTCACCAAACGCTCAGGAGGAGGCAGAGAGGGAGCAGCAGGCGTGGAGGCAGTGGACTGTAAAGTGACATTAGCCCATGATCTCTCTTACCCCATGTCCTCATGTGTCCTCAAGAAAACACTAGACTGTATGTTTGAATTGGGTTAATCTATATAATCTGATACGCCTAGTGATGTACTGTATTTTATCTTAAAAGTAGAGAAGTGCAGAACAAAAACTTAAAATAAATATTTATTTAAAGTTAGTTATAGAGTTAATTGTTGAATTCTAAGTTTACAAATAAACTTGTGTGGGTGCGACTATTGACACATTGACAGCCATTCATTTACTCTCATATTCAAATGTAAAGCTAAATTATCCACTAATGTAAGTGTAACCCACAATTAAATCTGTTCATTAAACAGTAAACATCACTTCAAAACATTAACCTAATAAGACATTATAATACATGGACGTTATACACAGAACTTGTCAAAAGTTGTCTGCTATCTCCTTCAGTTTGTCTGGCCTTTTTATGCCTTTACCATCTCCACCTCACTTCTCTCACCTCTCTACTATCTCACTTTTCTTTTCCTAATCACGGTGTGAGCGAATTGATAACCGTCTATTACCATATGTTGCTCCAATGATTAATGCCCTAAGGTCTTTTGTATTGTTTCTCATTCATAGCTCATGTCATGGCCCATAAACTAAGAGATCTGCCAGATGATCCCAACACTAAAAAGGACTTTAAGATAGTAATACTTTGTTGTAATAAAGGGCATAAAGATATGGCCAGTTAAGAGCAGTGTAGTAATGTCAAAGATAAAACAAAGGGGGGAAGGGGAAAAAGTTTCTAGTGGTTTGGCACTGATTGAAATGTTTAGTCCTTTTTTGCTGGCGGAGCAGGTGTCAGTGTGGTGCCAAATGGAGTTATTAAGAGCATAAATCTGAGAAGAGGCTGATTTGTGGCAACCATTGTGGCACATTTATTAGGTGGCCTCATTGTATTATGAATGCATATTGATAACACAAGACAAGCGTGATAAAGCACTAAGGCAATAGCTTCAAAAAGTGTAAGGGAAATCAGTGATCTGATGTGGTTAAATACAAAGGTATCACATTTTTAGGTTTTGAGGCTTTTGACTGATGAAACACAAACTACACTCAGGAATTATTGATGAAGGCAGACACTAAAACTATCACTGACCCATGGTGACTGGAGGTAGAATTCTAAAGGTACCTTTTAAAACATCCATTTTCAGATGGTGTTCTACACAAAACCACAATCAAATCTTTTCTTCAGTGACCCGATTCTGACTTTTTATCTGTAAAAAGATGTATAAATGTACCTTGCTGACTAATTGCCGACAAATTGTTGTAATATTAAAGAACCAAAGGTTTATAATTTGCAAAGAATTATATTACTACTGACTATAATACTACTGACTTGTAGCCAAGTCAGTAGTATTATAGTTTAGTAAGGCCTGGCAAGCTTAGGTCAGCCTCCATATGGTGCTCACTTAAGCAAATGAAACACACTTAGACAATTGGGTATCAAAAAATGGAAGGTCCAGACTAAGCCCAAGACAGAATAAAAAAGGGGTGTCTACCAAACCCAGGATAATGAGCACAAGGTGATATAACACGACGATGACGACGACGACGACGACAAAAGACACTGTAGTGTACAGATTGCATTTTTCATTCACATCGCAGTCATACTTAAGTCATACACAAGCTACTTGTGTAGCCACTGTTGTCCTGGAGCACACTGACAGAGGTGTGGCTGCCAGTTTGACCAACCACCACTAAACACCAATCACTAGGGATGTAACGATTCACTCAAACCACGATTCGATTTGATTCCATCCATCCATCCATTTTCTTCCGCTTATCCGGGGCTGGGTCGCGGAGGCAGCAGTCTAAGCAGGGACACCCAGACTTCCCTCTCCCCAGACACTTCCTCCAGCTCTTCCGGGGGAACCCCGAGGCGTTCCCAGGCCAGCCGAGAGACATGGTCCCTCCAGCGCGTCCTGGGTCTTCCCCAGGGCCTCCTCCCAGTGGGACATGCCTGTGTGCACAATGTTGATAGAAAAATAGAACACGCCTTAACATACCTGCTACCGGTCAACCATATAAGGCTATTACAATATACACAAGTTTGCAATGTCACAAGATTTAATAGCGTCCAAATTTTCACCAAGATCTTGTATTGATGATGGGAGAGTCAGACCAAAGCCATCTCCAGAACATCTTAAAGATTCTCAATGGGGTTAAGGTCTGGACTCTGGTGGACAATCCATGTGTGAAAATGATGTCTCATGCTCCCTGAACCACCTTTTCACAATTTGATTAATGCTGGCATTGTCATCTTGGAATATGCCCGTACCATCAGGAAAACTCCATTGATGGACCTGGTCATTCAGGTAGTCAGCTGACCTCATTCTTCGGACACATAATGTTTAATCTAGAACCAACTACAGCAGGCTCTTACCAATTTGCTTTGTTAAATCCAGGTGGGGACATTTTTTGGCCAGTGCATTTGTACAATATTTATTAAGCACTTTGTAACTCTGCTTTTGAATAGTGCTATAGAAATAAAGTTATTATTATTATTATTATTATTACTTTGATATGACCCAACCTGTGTAATGGATGCACTGAAAAGAAAGCAACTTGTTTACTTGTAATCTAGTGCTTAACCATGTTAAATACAATTTCTCGACTCGAAATACGTATAACTCGCTCTACCATCCATCTAAAATGGTATTGTACTTCACATACGCTGCGAACAGGCAATGAAGTAATTAACCTCAATAAACTTTTGAGTGCCTAACTTTCGATACAAAATGCACCTTGAAAGTGGAGCTAGGTTAGCAAACACTGCGTTAGCTCACTCTGCAGCGGGCTAAACTGGTCTGCTACATTTGGTGCATTGGTTGTGAGGTAAGTTAAACCATAAATATTGCTATTTTCTGTCAGTGCGTAGTTCCCTGTGACCTTGCCCCGGGACGCTGCGTGAAACCCGCCTACATACCCCCTTCTTCGCCGCCCAGTTGATCCTCCGTGAACGCCTCTACCTCATCGTCTTCGTCGTAATAGTCCAGGCCGGGGTCTTCGTCGTCTTCCCCGGGTAGAGCGGTGGTTCTCTCGCTTGACATGTTGGTCTGTGCGCGGTCGTGCTGCTTTAGGGGTGTTTCAAAGCGCGACTGGTGCACAACTTTTCCCACAATGTCATCCGAGAAGTGAGAGCCATGCTGCGAACCTTCACCCCCTCTGCCTGCTGCCTGCCTCTGGTGTGACATACTGCAGCCGTATGCCAAAATAGTCTGCAAAATAAGAAGGAAACAGAAAAGTAAACTGAACTAAAAACAATGGAAATCAAGTTAAAGGGGTCTAGTCTTTTTTCTTTTTTTTTTTAAACGGTCTAGTCTTTTTTCTTTTTTTTTAAACGATCTAGTCTTTGTTAAAGTTTACTTAGGTACTATTTGGGCAAAAGTAATATCTTAGTTAAAAGTAAGACCCTGGCTCAGAGGGCCACAGCAAAGAGGGAGGCCACACATGGTTAAAAGGGATAAAACAATTGGATATTTATTAAAAGAAACTAACAACAAATGCTACAAAACAAAGACAAATGCTGTTGATGCTTGATGGAGAAGAGGCAGAAGATCTGAAGCAGCCAGCTTTTAAATCAAAGAGCCACGCCCAACTCCAGGTGGAGCTCCTCCAACTGTAGGCCTGATTGGTTAATTGCCTGGAAGGAGGAGAACACATGGAGCAGCAGCCAACAAACCAAAAGGAAGACATAGGCCTACAGATACTATGGGGTCGTCACAGGGGCTGAATTTAAAAGAAAAAAAAATATTCACAAGCTTATTCACAGCTATTTTTATTTTTTACTTCATAAAATAAAAGCCAACTGCATTTACACTCAACTTAGGTAGTGCAACTTTAACCAAAATTTTGCAGAGGTGCAAATACTGCATTAGGCTACCCATCAATAAGATATGAGAGCCTGCAATTACTAGTACTGGCTCTAGCAGTCTATGCTTTCAGAGCTTTGAAAGTCCTTCCCTGGAAAATAAATATGATTTTAGAAATTCAATATAAAGTTTTTAGTTTTTTTTTAAATAATTCAATAATAAAATAGGCAATAGGAGGGTGTGATATGGCAATATTGCATAAAAATCCATAAAATATTATATATTGATGGATTTTTATGCATTGCCATTGCATTTTTGTATTTACTGGGGCTTTGCTCCACTGTAGAAGACCTAACAAGTTTGATGTATGTTGTGTCCAGACCAAAAATTGTAGCAGGCAACATAATTTTATCACTGCACATTTACACTAACTTAAACAAAAGCAAAACTTAGAACAAAAACTGGTTCATCCAGTCTCTGTGCATGAGTGCCTCGAGACTCAGAAATACTTTTAGGCAAGGAACAAGACACGATGTATGGGCTTTTTGTTATATTTTGTCTTTTCTTTGCAGATGGTGTGTGGTAAGTAATATTTTATTCCATTTGGCTATTTTACATTTGTTGTGCAATTTGTGTGTCACTGAAGAAATGATTGCAAAATGCTACACAACCATTTATACAGCAGTCTATTGGGCATATGAGATATTATACGTAGGGCAATTATGGATCAGTCATCACTATCGATCACCTCTTATTTACCTGCCTACAAATGTAGCCTTACTTTAAAATGCATTTAGTCCAATTTAACTGCCTGTTTTCTCTCCTTTAGGTTCACAGTCTCTGGTGTTTTTGTCAACGGGTTTTATTAAGAAGACCCAAGTTTCTTTTGAGCAGGTAACAGTGTTTAATGGAGTTGCAGTCTCATTTTAGTACGACCAGAAGGGAACAATGGAGCCCAATTTGAAATTCTTCAATCAATCCACGAAATTCAGGAGCTTGTGAACAGCACAGTGGGTGAGTTTTAGTCTAGTTAAAAACACTCACTGGCCAGTTTATTAGGCATACATCCACTGCTAGTAAACAGAAATAGCCAATGAATAATTTATGGCAGCAAATAAATGCATTTAGTCATGCAGACAAGTTCTCTACACAAAAGTATAGGCAGAATAGTCAGGCTCAGATATTTAGTAAATATTAGTCTTATTAACAGAAAATTCCAAATGGCTGCATTGGCTAGAGATGATAAATGTCAAAAATTCATGCAGAGACCACATGGGAATCACTTTATTTTTGGGGGGAAATGGGAAATGGGAAAAAATGAATAGGTTAAATGATGAAATGTATTATGATCCTAAACACATTGTTATGATTGGCGCTATCATCAGCTGTCATGTTAATTTATTGCATTGCACACTTTGTGAATAAGGATGTGTAAAACAAGTGTTGTGGTGATGCAGTTCTGTGAAAGATGCACAGAATTACAGAACAACATTGCTCTTGTACTTTCCTAGATCTTATCTCAAACAAATGTATGACTAAATGTATTCCCTGTTTATGCAGCTCTCATAATTGTGAATTGACTTACCTACAGTATAATTTCTGTTCTACATGCACCATAATATATTGTTTTATTATTATGTATTTATATTTTTGCCTGCTTTATAGTTTTATTAGTCTGTTTAAATGTCATGCAACTTGTTTCATTTTAAAACAAATAAAACAAAACGAAAACACCCAAGCTACTTTCAGCATGTTCAGATCTGGTTGGACTGGTTCCTATGGATCAGATCAATCTTGTGTCTCATGTTTTTGTTTCTTGTGATTGGTTCTGATTTCTATTAAAACAGAGAAAAAGGGTGGGAACTGTTGAATCGGCTTCACTGATTGGTTAAATGTGTTTACATACCCCAGATTATTGAGTGTGAGAGGGTGGATCTAAGCAAAGTGAAAGCTAACATCAAGCTTATGGATCCTGCAGGTGAGCTAAAACTTAAAATACAAAGTTTAACTTTTACTGTTTTTATTTTAATTGTTTGCAGCAGTGTAATGACCATTTTTGTAAAGTCATTATTTATCTTTTCACAGGGCATTCACTTGTTGATTCTGTCAAAGCTTTGAGATACCACACTCAAAAATGTATTTCACTTTGACTCTATCTAAAATGGGATAAAATGAAATGGACAGTGTTAATTAACATATTGGTTATTATAAGCCGTGATGTTTTTGCCGTGGGATCTGGTAAGCCTTATGTTTTTATTATTTCATTTTATATGTAGCATTTCTGCAGCAACAGTCCAAATTACAGGGACCTTTTGTTTTTGATATACTTAATATTTTGCATATTTTTAAAATGAGTTGCTATGTATTTGTATGTTGTTGAGTCTGTAGTCTGTCATTTTTACCTTGGAAGGAACAATTAGCCTTACAATATTGTCCCTTATTTGAAAAATGTGTCACTAACAGTTTTTCTTAGAAAGACTTGACAATACTAAACTGTTGAGACAATGTTTAAAGGAAACAAAGACAATTCAACATGCAGCAAATGAGATACTGACTTTTTTTCTTTAAGAATCCCACTCTTTGGTGTTTTTGTCAACCGGACGTACAAAGTCTCATGCTGGACCCTCATTTGAGCAGTTAACTGTATTTGATGGTACCACAATCTCCTATTGTGACAGTCGTACCAGGAGGGAACAGCTCAAACCAGTTCTGCAGTCTGCCTCATTACCTGAGCGCTGTGATGAAGCTCATGATAACATTCTTGAGTCTATCAACAGGATTCAACAGATTGCAAATTTTACAGTGGGTGAGTTTCAATTATATTTTGTTTAGCATTTGTAATCCCTGATTATGATTTTAAAATCATTTTTATTTCTGTAGATGTTGTGCAGAGGCGCCGTAGCTGCAGCCTGTTAGCCAATAATACTGTCTCTGGTTTTGAGGCGTGGGCTGTGAATGGGGTGGAGTTTCTGGTCTTCGATCCTGAGACTTTGAAATGGACATCAAAAATCCCGTCAGCATCAGGAGTTGAACAGCTTTGGAGCAGCGAAACGGCGCGGGCTAGAAGTCATGCCTTTAGTGGATTCATCAGGATGTTCTGCCCAAAATTAATCCAACAAATTACAATGAAACCTATAACTAAAAGCACTGGTGAGAAATTTTCAAAAAGATAAATGATGACGAGAAACGTTTTACCTTACAGCTTTGTGGTTGTTAATAATGTTAATAATAAGGTTCTTTTTTACTACTGTTTTAGAGCTGCAAGTTTTTGCTAAATTAGTTGAAAACAGTGACACGGCTCAGCTCAGATGTCACATGACCACTACAGACAAGTCGGTGAAGTCAGTTCGTCTGATTGGAGATGGGGCGTCCAGTGTCATTTATGAGTCTGTGATGGGGCCCGTGCCTTCTGGAGATGGATCTGTGGTACTTAGACTCAGAGCTGGGATATCTCTCCGTCACAGCAGCCTCAGCTACGGATGTACCGTTCACACTGAAGATCACAACATCACTGTTTACTGGAGTAAGATATTGGTCTCTATACTGTAACTATATACTAAAGGAGTCAAAGCTTGTTCAGTACATTACAAAACATTACAAAACATTACAAAACATTTTGATTTCCTCTCTACAGATGGAAACACCATTGATGGCAGATATATCTACCATATCTACACGTACAAAACTTTAACTGCAGTCATAGGATACATTGCCATAATTGGATTAGTTGTTGTGATGGGCTTGGCTATGGCGGTTTTCCATATATACTGTAAGTGTATTTCTAATGCATCAAGAAATGTTATCTTTTCTAAAGATTATGTTATTTAAATAACAATATTCTATTGTCATTATTATATTTTCACAGTCAAAATGAGAACAAGGCTGCCTCCGCCCCCAGCAAGTCCTGAGCTCATAGACCAGTTTGAAAGCTTTATTCAGAGCCCTACAATGTATCCTGTTATGAGGAACATTTTTCTGTCGTATATGTACGGCACTAATGTGCCAGAAAGGCACCAAAACACTAATGAAGAGTGGCTGGAGATGGAAGAGTCTAATAACTCTGAGTTCTATAGACAACAAGGTTAATACGGTTGGGTTTGCACGCAAAGCAACAAATTAATGCAAAATGTGTTTATTTTCCAAAATGTTAAGTTTATTATTTAGCACTTTTATTGACATGGCTGAAGGCATTTCTCTGGACCTTACGCTGATACTGTGAAAATTATCTTGTATTCGAGCCTTTGTAAGCTTCAAAGCATTTACTGTGCAATACTGTTTAGATATATCAGCACTTTTAAATCTATATTTTTTATGAAACTGTCCTTTATTTTTTGTGAAGCCTTACAAACAATGCAAATAAACATATCTATGTGGAAGTGTTT
>JAVQKG010116873.1:0-33157 GCA_036025885.1 Hypseleotris bucephala | reverse complement strand
ATATCACTATATATAGCTACTTATATATAGTTTAGCTATATATCACTATATACTGTATATATCTTACCAGTTAACTTTAGAATTGAAAAGGGCTTTTGTAACGAGAGCCGAAACGTATTAAACTCAAGTCCAGATGGCTGATTTAAACCTTCTTCAGCTTTGATTCGACTGGATAAATGAAATGAACCTTCACAGAAAAAATGTTGAATTGTGATACAGTACATTCATTAATACTCTGCTCTTCACCACATTTTTTTGCTGTAACAATGCCAGTAATTAAAAAGGGAAATAGATAGTTTTATTATAAACATAGAATTGGATGTACATTGAATTTGTTTTTACGTTGTAGTAGTCTTCTGTGTAAGGCAGGAAATGTCAAGTTGAAATCGTGATCTTGGCTTACAAATCGTGATGATATATTTTTACTATTTCGCCCACCACTAAATCCTTGTGTGTGCCTTGCCAGGTTTTCAGCAGTCCTCCCTCTCATTGGTTTGGGTCCACAGTCCTCCTCCCCAAGGCCTTATCTGTCAGATGTCAGCACAATAAGCACAAGTTAACAGTTATTAGAAGTGACATGGGGGCTGCCATCAATCAGCCGCTGGGAGCTAACACACAGTCCTCATGTTGGCGCTGTGTAAACTCTGCTGACGTGACTGGACTGTGGCTCTCTCTGGTTTTCATTAAAGCTGGAGATGAGATCAAGAGAAGTCAGTGGTCTGAGGAAGTGTGCTAGTGCAGTAATAGTGCTAACAATCAGAGCTTAACATTAACTTTTCTGTTCACTTGCCACTGTGGCTTGTATTCTTCAAAAGTTACTAGCCATTTCAGATTTTTATTAGCCACAGTTGTGTGTAGATGTATGTATGTATATCCCACAGTTATTATGAGGTCTAAATTTGTTAGACATTTTAAGCATAGCTACAAATAAAATCTATCTGCATTTGGCTAGTTGGCTAGTGTTAAGCTCTGCTAACAATGATTCTTATCGCTGCTGAGAGGAGGGAGTCCAGGCTGGCAGAAACTCTAAATATTATCACGCTGATATTCATGAAGGTTTATTTTTAGGGTAATTTTCTTAGATACATGGTAAAGTGTTTTGCATTAGAGTGTTGAATCTACAGGCCAGCCACCATTAATGCCTATAGGGAATCCTTTGTTACACACATGTAAAGTAAAGCTAATAAATCTAGGTTCTCCATGGTCAATGAATATGAGAGTGTATCTGCAGGTCTCTTAGCCTTGATACTATTAGCACTATTAATAAAAGATGACTGAATGATTAGAGAGCTTAAATTAATACTGTATACCACTTATCACACTACTTATACATTTTATTTAATTTACCAATTTGCAGCACTTTGTTGTACCATTTTTTTTTTTTTTTGCTTTACCATTGTGTAACAACGAAAGCAAGTCAACAGCTACAGGCAGTGTTTTCTCATTAAAAGTAGTGATAAAACTTGTGTTCATTTTCTGTGCAGTAAGTTGCTTCGTTAAGGAGAGAATGAATAGGATTGCTGCAGCAGAATAAACTGAACATGGGCACACAGTTAATTGGATACAATAATTCAAGTATTGTCATTGTATAGACCTGTATAGAGGATTATTATGAACTTCCTGGTTCCCTAGTTGATTTACAATGCAGCTGAAATAATATTATTGGTGGAAGAAGTTCGGTAATACTCTGAATAGCTCAGAGGCTTTCAGTTCAACAAAGCAATCCTGATGCTAACAGTTTTAATATTAAATCTCTATCAACCTAATTAAATACATGTTAAATACAGTTCATAAAAATTACACCAAAGAAAAAGTAGTTAGTTTGATAGGTAGTTTGACGCTCAGGCAGTTCATACACTTTCAATAGATTGTGACTGTATTAACTATTCAAATGTCACTTTACTTCATTAACTTATCTTAATTGGGGCCTATCTCAGCAACCATGGGCCTTTGGCAGGTGTACACACTTGGATAATGCTAGTGTGCCACACTGAAAACACACAGATACACAGACAACTTCTCACTTTCTCATTCATTCACTTTTAATTTGTTCATTAACAATTTGGAGACACCAGACAGAACACAGGAAACATATGCAGACTCCACTGTAGGTGTGCCTGATGATTGAACCTACAACCTATGTGATAAGATAAAATGTGTATGACTTTGGGACAACTTTGCAACTAGTGTAGGAGAGAGATGAACAAAGACTGCTTCCAGGTTATAAGGATAAAGGGTACTAGAATTCTATCCTCTACAATCATATATGCCCACTGTCCATAGGTTCAAGAGCATTTGTGATTCTGTCTGTTATTGTGAGTCTGTCTGTGCAACTGATGATGGTCTCATCAGAGCAGGGGTGGATGCGGCAGGAGAGTTTCCTTTTCCCCTCATTACAGCCGCCACTGGAGGAGCGCTGAGCTTCAAAGCTGCTTGATTGCATTATGGGGCATTTGGTGTAACACAGGCGTAATCTGTGCCATGTGACAGGGATCCAGGCCAGGACTACACTCAGTGAGACAGATTTGAGACAAGATTTCTCACATTGTCTAAGTTTAGCAACAATTAATAAGGTTATTATAATTTTAATCTGCAATTTTTTTCTTATTCCTATAGGATAATTATTTCCAAACTTAAAGCTTTTTCTTTTAAAAACTACTTAAAGCACAATACATCAAAACATGTGAAAGCAAGCATGTTAGCCAGTGATGGAGTAATCAAGAATTTACTGGCCTTGTTTTTGCTTGTTTTGTTGCTGAAATAATGCTTAGGCAATCATTTGGATTTCTGGATGCATAGAGACTGATTATCTTGCAACACCAACTTTTTAAATTGTAATGTAAAGTACAACATTAGCCTCATTCCACATTGTGTTTTCAAAGGTCAAACACCGACAATCACTGTTTATCACTCCGACCATCATTAGAAAGATTGGCCGCAGATAAAGAGCTGTAAAAGAATTGTAATTATCACCATTTTAGAAAGGGCAATTATGGGCATCATTAGCATCTATCATTATATTTAAGTGGGGCCACGGTCCACTAAATGAGAGCTCTTGTGTGTGTGTACTGTAGCTTTCGCAGAGCAGCCAGAGGAAACTATTGAGTACCGTTTGAATGGCTAACTCCCTAATCTTCATGTAATGTCCTATCCTATCCTATCCACTATAAAACCGTATTTTGTAGCAATGCCTGAATCTTAAGTGACTGAACATAGTGCACTTAAAGTTCTAAATATCGGCAAGCTAAAAAATGTTCCCTAACATTGACAAATTAACTATACTTTAGGGCAGCCCTGTGTTGTGAAAGTGGTTAGGGAGTGGACTGGGACACAGACAAAGTGTGCTTCAACAGAACAGTTTGCTTTCTTTCACTTTTTCCCACAATACTCTTACAGTTGAGTAAAGAAAGGCTAGGATTTGTGTTAGCCTAGCTTCTCTCTGTCTACTAGAGGTTAAGGTAGGCACCCTGTGAATGTGCAGAAAGATAGTTGAAGGACAGTTCATTCTACTTCAAAGCAGCAGTGGAATCACAGAGCTTATACAAAATGAAAAGAAACGAAAACTTACATTTTACAATCCCCTCTGATAAACATCCAGCCAGCACCAACACTGTAAAAAACACATCTAAAGCATGCTAAGATTTGTACCACTGGAGTTGTGCCCCACGTTTTGAACACCGCTTTCCTCTAGATAAATTAGTTATGCTTAGAAGATTCCATTTTGACTGTCTAAATGCTGTGTGCTGTGCTCAACTTGGTTAGAGTAAGGAGCCACTCAATTTTTCATGCCCACGCCAAGTGTAGCCTTCAATTTAACATGCGCATTTAATCCTGAGAGTGCTAAATTGCTTTTTAATGTCGAGGAACATGGTGTTTTTGTGAAAAATGCATCAGCGGTGGATGCAGAGTAAACCAGATCTCCTGTTTAAGGGGGAGGAGGAACAAAGCAACACTCAGGCAAAACCAATATGTTGTTTTGACACATGTGCCACCTCCAGGGCTCTCAGAGGACACCCCCCACCGGCTGTAGACAAGAGTGTGTCTGAGTGAGCAGTGATGTGAGGGTGTGATTAACTGCATGTCTGCCTGCACACATGTCTTTGTTGTATATTTTTATTATTACATGTAGATTGCTAAGGCTAGACTCCTCATAGAAGCACTAGGCTCTATGTGTGAATACATGAGTGGTGTCAGGTGTTGCTGTGCCCAGAGTCTTGTGGATGACAGGTGTTTGCAGGCCTGCCTCGTCCTGTTACACTCCTTTGTTCCACTGTAGCTGACTCCCGAACTCTATTGAGCATGACTAAAGCATGCTTCCTTAATGTTCTCGGTCAGCCCAATGACTTCCTTTGTGTGTTTGATCATGTAACGCTGTAGTGAGGACATGACGAAACCACACTTTGAAACACAGATAAGATACTCATTTCTTCTTATGATGAGGTCCAACATTTAATCTGTGGAAAATGGGAAAATCTTGCCTTTAAATGTGTGTGTTGGGATGAGCAGGGTGGCCTGTACTTGCTCACTAGTAGTTAGTATCAGGGCTTGACCTTAACTTTTCTGCTCACTGGCCATTGTGGCTAGTTTTCTTGAAAATTTGCTAGCCAATTTAGATTTTTACTAGCTACAGTTGAGTTGTCCTTTCATGTTGCGTATCTGTCAAGCTATATTCTTGCTTTTTGTGTTTCACTTAATAGTAGTTGTTGAACGTCTTGAATGAAAATGCCAAACCTAAACTAAAATAAGTCAAATGCATCTATAACGTATTGTAGACTTGAGGTCATGCTGTGTGGGTGCCTCTCGGTGGATCAGCAACGTGGCCGGGCCCTAGTGGCAGTGCAAATCCTCTTACACTCTGGCTATGTGTCAGCGGAGAGAGTGAGCAGACAGAAAGCTGGCCCAGATCATCCTGCTGAAGCCTGCTGTTGGTAAACACACTACATGTAAGCCGCACTGAGACAGCCACTGATGATGAGGCTTAGAGCTGTGTCCTGGGTGGCCCTTTAACGCTCTCAGTCCCAGTGGGCCTCCGAGAAACAACAAACACTCACAGAGAAAAACTAAACATTTGACTGCTCCATTCTCCCCTCACACTGGCACACAGTCCTGCACTCCTGCTCGCTTTTTAACAGGAAAAACAAAATGTAATTACATAAACAAACACATACAACACACATGTTTACACTCTAAGAGAGAAAACAGTCTCTGTGCCCTGGGAGCTCCACTCACATAACCCCACGCTGAATGTGCCACTGTCAGGCACCAGCGGGGCAGCCTCACAAAGTGCACATTTAGGACCCCCGGCCTGACGGCAGGGCACAGTTTGTGGAGGAAAGCGTGGAATGTGCTCTCAAAGGGATCTCTATTGCAGCAGACAAACAGGGCCTTATGCCACGCTCAGCAGCACATACATCTCAGGACGCATGGCCCGCACGCACCCTCCTGGAAATATACTGGCCCACTTCTCCACTGCAAACACTCACAAGCTCTCATCTGATCACTGTTTACTGCGAAGCCCAGTCGTGCACTTTATAGGAACCTAAATGTGCTCTTTTTGATCTTTGTTTGACGATAATGAAGTGAAATAAGGCTCACCCAAAGTTCCGATGTTCCTTTATTTGATATCATGATGCTGATTATGTGATGCTCTGTAAAACTCGCTGTCAGCTTGGTTTATTCTCAGTGGAGCAAGGTGCAGACAAAGTAAGCCGGTGCCAAACACGACAGCTCTGCTCAGGTCTGTATTCAGCCGGTGGCCTTTTATCGATAGTGACAGATAAAGAGGACTGTGATCTCGCCAAGCACCCGACACCAGCGCTGATTATCATCCCCACTGATAGCACTGCATGCTAATCATTGTAAACATCATGTTGTGGCTTTGACACACTTAGGCTTATCTGTAATTGGTGTAATTGTTACCAGCGTTTAATGAGATTGTCTTGTAGATAAGCAGAGTGCCAAAAAGGGCTGGGTGTGGGAGAGCCTCCTTCAGATCTTCCTCTGACAGGGCATTAGATCAGTGCTAACTTCTCTCTCCGCACTAATAATGAAAGGCAGCCACGTGCCCCAGCACAAATCTGATAAAGGAGTTGAAGACGACGGGTCATGAAATATTTAAATATACAGGGCTTCAAAGAGGATTCAGCCGAGCACTCTTGTCAACACATAGACCCCCTGCAGCCGGCCATGGTCTGGTCTCTGCTTTACATGTAGGTCATCAGCCAGCAGCACTCTGCCAACCTCAAAATGGCACCATGGGAAAAAGAACATCTCACTACACATGATTCTGACTCACCTCTGTAAACATTAGGCCTATCTGTCAAATGACTCAATTATACGTTTAGAAGCACCATGCTCATAGCTCACTTAAGCTGTTTGTAGCAACAAATGCTATACATATAGTATAGCTATGTTCATTGGCTATACTATGTAACAAATGTAGAAAAACTAAATAAAGTTTAGTTCACGTCTAAACACTACAAATAAAAGTCAAAAAGCATTTGAACATCTATACTGGTAAAACACAAAAAATTTGAACATTGTGCAAAAGTTAATTTATTTCAGTAATTCAACTTAAAAGGTGAAACTAATATATGATATAGACTCATTACATGCAAAGCGAGATATTTCAGTCATTTATTTGTTATAATTGTGATGATTATAGCTTGTAGAATATGAAAACCCCAAATTCAAAATCTCAGAAAATTTGAATATAAATGGTCTCTCAGTCGGTTTAGAATTATTGAAATAAATGACCTTTTTTATGATATTCAAATTTTTCGAATATTACCCTAATCTTTTGATGGATTATCTCTCTTTTATTACAAGTGACTAGTGGCATGTTAGCACACTAAGTGATAGTCAGAGGAGAGCAGGGAGCATGACTGTGGAGGTGGAGACCAGAACTCCCCTCTGGTGTTTGATGTCCGTGGGCCATCTCGTGTCCCCCTGGAGAGCCTATCATCACACTCCCACTCTGGAGCTGTTGAGTACGCAGAGAGAGCACTGAGAGGCCTGCCTGAGTGCAGCGTGGGGGGGTGAGGGGGCTGAAGGGGGGGCTGGCTGACAGAGCATTTCAGAGCCCAAATCTGACTGTACCTCTGCAGTCATTTCTTTGGGACGTCTGCTGAGTGTTTGTGTGTGGAACAAGACTTCACTTTTAGGATCTGTTCTTCGTCTTTTGTCAGTGGGATCAAATAACGCTAGCTTTATAGGAATTGCCACAACGAATTCTTATCAGGGACTTTTGATGACAGGCTAACACCATATCTTGTCTACACCTCTGCCTTCTACTCGGTAAACGATATCAGGACGTTTTAAGGATGCCAAAAATTTCAAAGAATGAAGCATGCTTTATAGAAATAAAAGAGCAGTAACACAACATAGCCGATGGTGCTATGAAGCTAGCTCACCTGCTGGATAAGTGTAGCTTGGACTTGCTATTTGTTTACACCATTCTATGAAACATGAACCAAGCATGTCCCTGCCTCTGTGCATTTTAAAGCAGGCAGCCCATATGCTGGTTGTGTGGAGGGGGAGTCTGTGATTGACAGGCCTGAAATTATCCCCAGCATCACAACCCACAGCCCACATTCCACGGCAATGTCTATAATTTAGGCAAAAGGCTTTCCCATTTCTCTTGTGACTCACAGACTTGTGATGGAAGGGGGTAAAAGGGAAGAGGATGCATTAGGGATGTAACTAAAGCGTTCAAGGCAGGGTAGGTTAAACCAATTTTCTTGTCTGTATTGTTTTCAAAGTGAGTCCCAGAGCAGCGACATTAGACTGATGTCTGGAGGAGGAGGTTTGGTCCCGCTGACAGGCCGGTTCCCTGTGCGCCCACAACGTCGACTGGATCTGATTATTGCTGAACAGATGCAGATAATGTCTCCCATTGATCAGGCCATTTATCTTGAACTGCTCAGGCCCAGGCTGCTTTCAGAGACCGCAGTGATAAGCAGATACTGATAAGTAGATAACATAGTCTCTACAGGCTTTTAACATCCGCCACAAATTCTGTGCTTCTTCCCAGTGTGACATATGACAGAGCCTCACTTCACTCCAAGCGCAAAAAACTAGAGCTATCAGCATTAGTCTCCCACTAATGTTGTAGAATCCCAATCATATCCTGTTTATAACATAAGCTCAGAGTTAACAAGGAAATACATGCAATGTCCCACCAGTTTCACAGACACCGCTGTCACCTTTCCTAAAGCTTTTGGTGTGTGATAGTGTCCTACTTTTAGTATAGTGTTTTAGTGTGTAGGTGTGTGTGTGCAGATGTGTGTCAGCCACACATTAATATTAGCATGAGTGACAGATTAATTTATGTCTGGCTCAGTGTCTGAGGAATTGGGAAGAAAGGGCCTGTCAGTGGTGCTTGTTGGAAGGGGCTGAGATTAGAGCAGTTGTCATTGACAACCCAGCACAGGCGCACCAAGATAAGGTCACATGTAAAAACTGTGGAAAAACTAAATAATGAAATTAATTAAAAATAAAAAAACATTCTCCCTCCACCCTCAAAGGCCCGTAGTATTACAGTACAGTATTGCTGGGAAATGTGTGTGTGTGGGTTTGATTCTTTGCCCAGTGAAAGATTTTGCAGTTCTCAATGCGCTCTGCAACAATTTAACATTTAAGGAAGGAATATGATCTGTTCTAACTCATACCCCATCTGAGAGGAGAGAAAACATCACTATTCTCTTCTCTTTGAACTATGGGAACTTCAGTACATCTCGTGAAGAATTCTGGAAATCAGGTCCACTCTGGTTCGAAACTAAACATTTGCTTCCATTGTTGCCCCACTGCATGGTTCTTGTTTTAAGTCCTAAAATCAATTACATTAAACATATACAGACAATCTGACATGTTTCTTGTCACAAACTGGTAACATTATATATATGGGACATTAGACCTTGTAAGATACAGTCTGATGTACTTAGAGCTTTGTGGAATGTCCCACTGCAGTCACTCATGTTACACTGATTATTAAAGTTAAATTGTAGGGCTTATTTGGGGTAATGGCAGGAAGGCTTATGAAAGCAAACTAGACTGTGTGATTGTAATCTAGAAGAGAGTTCCTGTCAAATTACACATTGGTGTAACTCAAAAAAATATTTATTTCAAAAAGGCTTAAAAGATGACAATGTGTCAGTATGAAGCTGATTAGCTACAGACAGGACTTACAAGAACAGACAGTAACTACACAGATACACCGCACATTAACAGATTTCAGATTCTGTCAAACTGTTGTTTTATAAAAAAATGTAGGCCTACTCTTTGTTAGCAAATAAAAAATAATGTACAGTATAGCAGAGATGTGTCTGTCGTTTGCCACAGTGGATATAATCATAGACTAGTGGTTGTTCTCAAATCTGATTATGACCATCTGAAGAGGAGAACGGCAGCTCATTTATGGCACTGCTACTGCTGCTATAGAGACCCATAAAAAGACTATTTTGTCAGTCGCAATGGTAAAAACATAGAAGGCAGCCACATCATGTTTGAAACCAAACCACCATAAGCACTTGATGTTTGATCATAATCACCACTTGAAACATCTAAATGGCCCTGTGATCTAATCATGCTCTACCGCAGTGAGTACATTTGACACTAATTTTAGACAGCAGTTGTTTTCAGTCTGCAACAGAGCTGTATTTTAGACAAATCAAAGAGCTCTTTCATCATTAGCCGCTCAGTACAGCACATGGATACAATGGTACGCATTATATGCCATTGTTGTCTGTTTAAGAATTTGGGCATTTTCCCAAGCACAACAATTTGGTTAAATTTCTACGGCAACAATTATTTTGCCACCTTCATCTCACAACATGTCCACTGTTAAAAGCTTTAGGATCTTCAGAACTAGTGATGAAAGGTGTGCACTGCTCACAGGCAAACGTTATATTCAGGCTTTAGGTGTGAATCGTACAGTGTCCCACATAAATCTCACATGCTTATGCAATGGGCAGAGGAACAGTAGGTCCTATGGAGGAGGATGCTGCACTGCACTGGTTGAACCTATAGCTTTTTGTGGGTGACCCCAGGAGGCAGAGCTCGGAAGTCCTGCGTGAGTGTGGCTGTGATTTATGCTTGAGACCGGGAGGAGGATGGTGCAGGTCTGGGTGGGCTGCAGACTCCCACTAATGCTGTACTCATGTCAGAATGAACGGAGTGAATTGGGCTGTGTGCGGACCTGTTTTGGGCCAGTGGTGGAGACGAACTGCACGCTGCTCATAAAGGCGTTTTGTTTTTGTTCGCTCCCGGTAGCAGCAGCCTGCTGGGGAATTCATTAGCGACTGACATCATCTCACTCACAACAGAAAGAATATATTTCTGCCGCTCCCCCTCCTCTCTCTCTGACTCTCTCTCTCTCCCTCTCTCTCCGAACCACGGCACGTCTCCTCTTTTCCTTTGCGCGCCATTTACTCCACACAGAGACGAGTAGAGGTGCGCCAGAGCTGCAGGCTTTTTGGAAGCTATAGCCTATCTAGTATTCGTGTTGTGCGATTGAATCCGCTGGAGATCAGGAAGTGGGAGGACCCGGTGACTAGCAGCGCCGAGGACCACGGGATGAATGAGAGTTTGTTGTGTGGAGTCTAGCAGCAGAGGGACGGGCAGTCTAAAGCCAAAGACCGGACTCCGCCGAGCACGCGACACGAACTGTGGAGAGGACAAGCACTGAGTGCAAAGTGCTCGTGCACAGACTCTGCCCAGGGACGAACTCGCGCTTGTTGGATTGGTATATTTCTTTTGGTCTCGTTGGTAACGCGCACACGCGCTCAAGGATTGTTTGTTGTCCGCACGGATCTTTGTGAGAGTCTACGTGTGCGCATCCAAGCTGTTGACGCACGGAGAAAGCTGGATGAAGGGTTTGTGCAGAAGCGCACGGCTGAGAAACACATGGCGCTCTTTGTCCAAAACGGCGCAGTAGCTTTGTGAGCGGCACTGGATTTTCTTGGAAAGGCTGGTCGGTTATCCGCATGGCTGTGCTCAATATAAACGGAGTCGATCTCGTCGCTTTTTGTGTGGATTATATTGTTTAAGCTACAGAATGTGAAGCGAGGCCATATTTGCCAAAACAAGTAAAAACCACGGACTTACTTGCCAGCTCTCCCCAAATCAGAGGTATGCACTAAACCATTCTGATCCTGATATGATCCAACAGTTTTAACGGTCTGTGTGCTCACCGTAGGTGAATTTCGCTGCTCTGTTCTTCGGCAGGAGCTACTCAAACTACACTTTTTATAAAACCAAATTAAATCAAAAATTGCTACAGCACCAAAATTTAGATTAAAGATTAAAACCATTTCCATTGGACATTGTTTTGTAGGCACCAGACTAACTGACAGACGTGCGCGTTCAAATCAGCTGTCAATGGAATCTGATCTTATTAGCGCACATTTCATACAATGGCTCACTCCTCACCAATGTATGTAGCATACAGCTGATTTTAAGATTTATAACACATTCTCAGTCCTAATCCCTCTATATACTGTGTTTTTGATGGAGGTGAAATTCCTGGGCGCAGCTGTTTGTTTTGCATAGCCTATAACCTGTTCATATCGTGTAGCCTACTTACCATAACCTGATAATGACTTAAATTCAACTGTTTGTTATGCTTCTAATAGGCTACATGTAAGTCTCTTTAATGAGCGCTGTAGTACGTGTAGATGAAGCACATTTCCTTTCTTTTATGAGGTGAGTTTGCGCAGAGCACAAGGCGCAGTGGAGCCGTTTGCTGTGGAGCCACAGTGCCATCAAGTGGTGGCGAAGAGAGAAACATAATTTTGTGTTGTCGCTGTCAGTTAGGATTGTGAGGGTCGGGTCACTCTAGTGATTTTAGCAATGGTTCGAGGCATTTAGAGGTTTCTTTCTTTCGTTTCCTAGAAGTAGACATTTAGTTCTATTAGGTGCTATAGGTCTATAAATGATGGCATATTTCCAAAAATAACTGCATATCAGCTGCAATAAAAGTGACATTAGGGCATTCACTTTCTCACATTTTGTTAGTTTATATATTTGTGTATTTTAATAATTTAATATACATGTTATTTGTCATAATAAACCCTTTAAATGTAGATGTTTTTGCTCTTTTCCAGTGTTCCGATGCAGGCTCTGAGAAGTTTTTCAGCACAGCAGCATCTAAAGGTAAACATTATTATTTTTTGCGGTCTTGTTCTTGTTACTTGCTATCTGGTACTTAATGTTAATATTATCACGATGATGCAAGAATCTGTCTGATTTCATTGTATTGTTTAAACATGGTTTGAAGTCATTCTATTATTGTTGATCTATATGCTGGAATAGGCCAAACAATTTGCTTTTGGCCGCATTAGTTGTTGAGTAGAACACACTGAATCTGGATCCGTGGCTGAAAAAGCTGCAGGGACTGAAGCAGCAGCAGGAAAGGCATCTGTTTACGGCCACAGTGTGCCAGCGCCACATGTGACCTCATTATCAAGTCACTAATTTGCTGTTAAAAGCAGCCCAGTTTAGTGTGCTGCGGGGGCATAATGGAGGTGGTACGTGAATGGACATTCCTGTGTAATGGGGGGAGTAACCCGGCTGGCAGCTCCAGATCAGGGTTATAACCCCTCCAGGGCTGCTGCACAAATGGGCCTGATGAGCGCTCAAATCATTGTTTACCTACAGCCAGCTTTTCTTTACGGTCAACCTGCACTTTACACTGTGCCCAGCTCCAAAGACATTTCCCACATTCTGGCCTTTGATTCCCCCCGGGCTTGATTTGTGGCGTATATTCGGGGGGTTCAATGGCCGTGCTTGATAGGGAGGTTTCCTTTTGAACCCACGTCTCTGTGGACTGATTTGGTTCCCTTGAAAGGATTAAGGCTCCCTTTGTGTGGCCTAAATCAACAGTGGGCCGCCCTCTTTCCTCTCCATGAAAGGAGCTGACTGGGGAAACAGTACACAAAATACGCTTGCTCCGCCGCGATACTCCACTCTCTTGGCCCCTATTTCCATTTAAATATCTCCTCTGTACTCTTTTACCACGCTGCCGTCTCCTCCTCCTTCCCTGCCATATGCTAATGGCCGCCGTTAGTGCAAAGAGGCGAGTAAAAGAATCCAGGTGCAAGGAGCAAACTAGCAGCATGCCTGGTATTTTTTATAAAGGCTAGTGTGGAGATTAAAGGTTGGGCTTTTGTCGGAGGGGATTACGAGGACTCGAATACAAGCGGACCAAGACAAGCAACTGCTCCAACAGAAATAGCAAATGAGGCAGTTTGAGGGATGCGGTGTGTCAATATTTGCCTAGCAGCAGGTGCAAAAAGAGGCTTGAATTGTTGACACAATGCAGTAATGCTAATAATAAAAATACACCTCATTAAAGGAAAGCTCTTATACAGAGATGGGGATATATTTAGAGGGGTATTGTCAAAATACTGAAATTTCTCTTGATACAGAAAACACTACGGTTTAAAGTTATTAGTTTATCTCAATTGTCCCCCACAATTGTATCTTCTATAAAAAAAATAATGTGGATTTTGGAGATGAAGTGCGGTAAAATCTTTCAATAAATCTTGATTTTGATCATTTCTGTTCATTAGTTTTTTTCTGCACAAAATCTGCTTGGACTTTTTCTTATTCAAAACATTTTTACCAGCATGATAGATTACAATATCCACACTGTTGCTAAGAAGACAATTGTAATTCTCTGTGTGCAATTTTGGTCATGACCGGCTGTTGGCTTTTTTTTGCAAGACTGGAAATGCGCCGTGGGCAAGTTCAGGTCTCTTTGAAGACTTAGCACTGGTCCCTCATCTTTTAATCTCACTGCCTCTTCACCTACTCAATAATTACACTCTATTTTTCATGTTCACTCAAAAGCCGTTGAATTTTTTCTCTCTCTCGCCCCAGGCCTACACTGCATTTTAAACAGAAAAAATGCTGACGAGAATTCAGCTTTTGTATTTCCAGGCGTCTCTTTGTTTTCTTCTTGTCGTGTCGGTGTCACCTCGAGGCCATTGGTGTCAACTGTGCACAACCGTGTAATGTGGAGCTTATAGTCATCATCGCTCTTTGCAGTCTTTGTTTTTCTCTGCTCACAGTCTGGGCTCACTTTGCCCAGGAATGGATTTCATTAACTAAGAGTCATTAAATGTTAGCTCTAATTACCGCTCCTGTCAATGCACCTGCAGGTGTCAGCGCGCTAACCTCATTCATTTGCTCTGCAGGAGAGAAAGCACCAGTTATAAGACCTTGCTCCAGTCTGTTGGCCACAGCTAAAATAAACAACTTTCCCTGAGTCTAAGCTCTTTTCAAACTGCTGTGGGTTAAAATGGAAACTTAACCTTATTAAAACTGACACTGCAGCTAAAAGAAAAACCAGTAGATTGTAATGTAATAGTCATTTGCTTTTCTTTTAGGGACATGGACTGTGTTACCGTCCAAAGCTTGGATAACCTTATTGTTGAATTGAATGTGGACATATCTAGTCCTCTGAGCACACCAGGGCAAATTTGGGGGAAATGAGTTCATGTAATATTTAGAGATCTGTGATGTATGATGCATTAAAGCCTATAGTTCCTCCTGAGAGCTGAGGCTCCTGCAGCTGTGTCTGTCTTGTGAGAGCAGTGTGGTGCGGGGGTGAATTGAAGTGTGCGCTGTAGTGATTCTCACTTTCCCCTCAGCATAACACTGATTGCACCATGCTTTGCCGGAGTTAATGTGAAAATGAAGCGGTGCTACATTGAGACCCGAGGCTGATGCCAGCATGAACAGCACTGCTGCTGAAGTGTATCGGGCTTGAGTGCGTCTGTCACCGGGGGAGACTATAATGTGCTGCTGTGGAAGGTGTTATTTGCAGCGCTGATGGCATTGTTTAAAAAAATAGTGGAAAGAGAAAAGCGGAGGTGAACTTTTGTGGCAGATATCAGAGCTGAAGAGCTCCCTGGATTGTCATAGAGAGTGGTGCTGGCAGTGATATTGCCTGTGAAAGTATTACTGCTGTGTGGGAGTGAGCAGAGGGCTTGTTTTTCTCTGGCTGTTTCCTGAGAGGAGCACTGCTGATAGAGCTGTGCGTATTTCCAGGCTGCGGGCCGCCACCTGCTGTAAGCTCAAGTGATATAGAGAGCAACAATCATGCCACAAATCACACCGCCAGCTCCCTAACTCATTGAGCCGCTGGAAAGAGGAGCTTGGCCTTTCACAGCACCCGTGTTGGTTTACTGCCTCGGGCTCCCCGCGCTGCCCCAGCCCCGACCTCTGCCGTCTGTGTGGGTTTGTGTGTCAAGAATCAGGGCCGCCGGTGGAACTTGACCTGATGTGCTGTGGATAGATGACCTGACTACCATTGGCCTTTTGTGCACAGAGAGAGCAGCGGTAGTCAAGGACGGACTCTTTGTGCCTTCTGAGTAGTGCTGAGGTCACATGCAGGTCGCCGGCCCTCATAGACATAACCCAGACATAAACCGCTGCAATAAAGTATTGTTGCAGTTCAGCTTAAGTATTGGCCTAATCCAAATCCATAACAGGCCTTGTATTTAATAAGTAGGCTGCTTGGACAAATAAGGGGTTGATCTGAAGGATTGTAGATATGATACATCAGTCAGGCAGATTCCAGGCAGATCCCCAGTGGTTTTCTAGCTTTCTGTTGTTTGGCCGTCTCCAGCTAGGAGCATTTAATACATCTCTAGGGGCAAAGGAAGCTCAATATCCTGTGCAGCACAGAGCGGCGCCCCCCTTCCACCTCACTACAATGGTTACAACTACACAGAGGCTGTATTTCATGACCATGAAAGGGCCGCTCCAGCTATGCCTCATCTGCTGACACAGCCAAACAAAGGTTAACAAATCAAGGGGAGCACAGCTTGATTTACTGCCCTGCTGCTGGAAACAATGAGCAGCCCCTGTGGCTACAGCTCACTGACCATTCCTGTCTTAGACACAGAGTTGATAGTCATGTGCTTAATTATGCATACAGTTAGCCTTGTGCTTTAAAAGCTTTTGGTCTTGTAAAGAAACACATAAAATTAGTCTCAACATTATTTACTGCGCTAATTGTAAATCATGCGGAACATATAAAGCAGATAAAAAGTAGTTGGTTTGTTCTGAACTAAACTGATAGTGTGAATGTATGTTACTCCTCCAGAGCAGTACAGGCCAGTCTCTCTTCAGCAGCACAAAGAGGTCATTCAGAGTTTGTTCCCCAGGTCCTGAGGTTAGAGACTAAGTAAATCCATCCATCTTAATGCACTTATTTCAGCACCGGGAGAGCTGGAGGGAGACTGTGTAAACACTCCAATATCCGACATGCCACGCTAAACCCAAAGAGCCTGGAACCCATCAGGGCCAAATTAAAGGTCTACATCTCAAACACAAACATTTAAATGGGCTGCACTCCAGAGATCAAAGTAAAAGGCCCTAGTTTTGCTGCTGGCCTCCTCATGTCTGCCACACGGAGATATGTGGCAGTTTAGCGGTCAGTCAGGCTTGGATACTGTACACTTTTCTCAGCTTTCTCAAGTAATGCTCTCTGGCATATTAGCTATTGGTTTGGGTAAGGTTAATAATGTATATAAGTCTACACAATTTATGTGAAGTCTACATAAATCCACAAAACTGTATCCTGTCCATGATGTTAAAAATGGGCAGGAGCTAGTCATATTCTATAGGTCATATAGGATACCCTTAGAGGTGTTGTGCGTACGTTTCCTAGAATACAAAAAGGTTAAAAACTAAAAATTAAAAATCCATCTAAACTTGTTCTGTGAGGTTGTCTGTAGAGGCCCAGTCACTTCTCCAAGAGATATCCCACAAAGGCTAATATGATGTAGTGTAGAGGCCAGCATTTTTATAGTTATCTAACATTTTGTAATTTTAGGAAACTTATGGACTACACATTTAAGTCCAAGATATTTAGTAAATTCCCTTTGACAGAGGGGACTTTGTCTTTGACCTTTGGCAATTTTTGTTTCATATCAATGGGCCCAATAATTATATATTTATTGACCATGAATCTGCATATTATTGACATTTAGGCAGCCTATTGACTTTCTAAAGCTCAGTCAGTTTCCTCAGTAAATACATTAGTCTTGTACAAGTGAGTGTGTGCACAGTGACAGTAAAGATGTCACCAGTTTGATGGAAGTGTCCAGTTGAATGGAGGTGTTGAAAGCACCAATCTCATCGTCCCAGGAGAGTCTCACCCCATCAGCGTCACTGGCCTGCGCTGATCCAATGTGACATCGGCCACTTTCTTGCCAACTGTGAAGCATTAACAGGGTCAAGGCAGCACACACACACACTATATCCTACTTATTAGGAGCCTGGCATCCTCACTGCGCTGCTGCTGTGCTCAGGCCAATTACGCCTGTGTCTGTAGTCCCCGCGGCTGAGGTGACATTGGCAAAGAAGACGAGAGAGTATGGTTCTATAATGAGGCTTTATGGCTCCAAAGAGCGATACAGTGTAAAATAAGTCTACATTAAGATGATGAGATTTGGCATTACAGGGTTGCACCTGCTGATGAGTTACAAACATGGCAGACAGTTGACATGCAGGTTTTGTTTCCTAATCCTTGCTCTGTAATGTAAGGAGAACAAACATAAGGTTGAATGAAAAGCCCAGAGTGCAGGAGGTCTGATGAGGACAGATGAAAGAAGGCTTTAATTGCTCCCACAAGAGAAGAGGTTATCTTCCCTCTCGCCCTTTCACATCCTCATAAATATGCAGGCCAGAGAGGCCCTGAGCCGCGGGGCAGATTAGAGAGGACTATAGAGCAGGATCTGGGTTTGTTAGCAGCACTCCACAGATCCTCTGCATGTGTTTCCACCAAGCACAGACAGCCTGGCTTTCATTTGTTTCAAACTCCATTTTATTATTTTTCCACAGGCTATGGACTGTGGAGGCACAGGCTTGAAAGAAATACGACATCGCCTCCTGCTGGCTGAATTGACTTTAAATAGACTGTAAGATGTGGAGTGGGTGCAGGGGATTTGTAAAATTAGCAGCTAATAATGTGTGAGTTAAGTCTCGGAAAGGGGAGAGAGTATTCAAGCGTGTGCATATCATATAAACAACATGGTCCAACATCTCTGGCTTGTATCCACGATTGTTTGAGGCCTGCCCAAACCCATCAATGTCCATCGGACTGTCTCCATCTGTTACAGATTACCCTGCTCCTGGTCCAAGCTATTTGATTTCAGGGGCTCCACATCCCCTCTTTATTCGACGTGTCAGGTTTTACTGTAAACACTGTCGTACAAAAACCAAAATCCCAAAAGGGAATGCTTTTTCAAGACTTTCAAGCCAAGAGCAAACAGGCCGTTCCACCATTACGGTCTGGTTTAGCTCTTAGCATGCTGAAGGGAGGGCTCTGTTGGGCCATTTAGAGCCAAAGCTGTTTGGAAGCTTTTCCCTAAACCCAGCTCAGTCAGTGATGTGATGTATGAATCCCTTGGCCATGGCTGACACTAGCAAGCCTGTCTGAGCCTTCACCAAGTCGGAGGCCCTGGACAGAGGCTGCATTGTTCCCCTAAAGTAACCCAAGCTCAAGGCAACCACTGCCCAAAGGGGGATATCAAGTTGTTCGCTCCCCACCAACACCACAATCCTGGCTTAAGCTCCGGGGCTTGACGAGGGAGCAGAGAGCCAGCTGACTGTTTGGACGACAGCACAGTTCAAATAAACAGCTCAAATCCCCACCAGCCTCCCTAAACCACCCTGTGCAAGTATCACCATCTACAGCCACAGCTCATCACCATGACGCCTGCCAATAGCCCTTAACTAATTTGTGGTGTTATTATGAAAAGCATGTTGATATGGCTTAGCAGACGTTTTCTGAGAAAACGCGCTATGTGTGGAGAGATGATGGGGAGATTTTAGGCCCGGCTACATGTTCCATTTCCTCTTAGGGTGCGAATGGTAGGCCTATACCACAAGAGCAGACCACACAGCATTTAAACTCGGGGGAAACATTGATAAAGTTCAAGCAGAGACAAGAGAATGCCATTAGGAGCGCTGGTTCTGCTGCTAATCCAACTGCAGTGAAACCTGAGCAGGGGGTAATGAGACGGCACTTGACACACTAACAGGCACACAGGCCCATCCACTGCTCCAGTAATTCACAAGATCTAGGAAGAGAAGACACATACAAATTGATATTCCATCAAATTTTTGGACATTTGATCTGTGCATTCAGAGTTGTTACCCCTGTGGAAGGTGTATTCTTGTATGGTTTTAACACCAGTGCAGCCTCACCGTGCAGTGGGGATGTGTGTTAGCAGTTGGCCCCATCTGAAAGAGTGAAAGTGAAAGAGGCCCAGACTGATGACTCTCTGGGGACATTTCTCTTTGCAGGCCTCTCTCTTGCTGAAATCATGCTGGTGTCAGTGTGTCAGCTCGAGCTGTCAGTCTCCTTATTGCTGCAAGCCACTTACTCTCACACTCTGCCCCCGGCTATAGAAATCACACGAGGGAGGAAGAAAGAAAGCACAAGCAAAAATAGGGCCTTTTCTGATACAACATATGAGCAGTGCTTCAGCCCCCCTTAAGTGCAGCAGGAATTCTCAAAGGAGCCGCCGGAGGGCCTGTCTATTGCCTCCAAGGAGCCAGCTGTATCGACAGTCACCCCCCGTGGTGGGTTTGGTACAGTCCAGCGGGTTTAGTTGACAGAGTTTCATGGAGCGCAGGGCAACACTGAGCAGATCCAGGAGCAGGACACAGAGCGAGAGACATGCACCGCGAGCTCTGAGGACTTTAGGAGGCTTTGTACGAGTGAGTGAGCCACACAAACGGGGAAAGTGGAGGATGTTTATGAGCCGCTGTGGGCTTTTTATGAGCATGTGACTGTAATTGAGATTTAAGCATGGCTGTGTCTGATGTTTGTCGGATCAACTGGCAATTGTCTATTGTTTCCCTAAGCCGCCACAGTGACTGACAAGAAACACATGTTGAAATGGCAGACCGTGTACTGCGAGTCGCTCGGGCATCAGGCTGTCATGTTTACTATGATGTGATTGGGCTGGTTTTAATACTGCATTATTCAGCCTGGATACTACATCCAGTACTGTAATTATATTGTGTTGTAGAACTATATTTACATAACTCAAAAAAGTCAAGGTTTGAGATCAGTTTAGTTCAGAATTTGTTGCAGTGATATTGTTTAGGTATAACTTAAAGTAGTCAGTATGTGTCTAGTGAACTGCAGTATGTGAGAGTAACACAGGCTTTCATGGCTGAGTGTAGGGGCTGCTCCCAGTAGCCCCTGTAGTGTGACAGAGGCCATCCATGTAGCATTTGTCACTCCTCACCAGTAGAGATATCAGAGCCTGTGAGTGCCATCAACTGGCTCCTTCACATGTGACAGGTTGAGGTCAAACGTTCTGGCCGGCCGCACAGCTGCCTTGTCTCGATTTGGTCTTACACTCTTACACATGACAGTGTGTGCTGACCAATTGCTGTTGGTTGGATGGATGCTCATTACACGCTGCTGTTATTTCAAAGACACACAGAGACTTGACCTGACAGCTAAACCTGCAGAGGATCTGTCAGCCCAAGGCAGTGGGTTCCCATGGGGGCTGCCCCGCTCTGCCCCCTGGCAACAGTGGCCAGTCCTTTTGGCTGGCTCTCCACCCGGGCCCTCTGGTGGTCACCTGTGCCAGCCTGCCCGTCATCAAGTCCCTGAGCCAGCTCTTCTCCTGTTACCTTCCCTGCTCCTGACCTCACACCCTCAGGGATATATTAAGAGAAGCTGGAAATGGGACACCTTGTTGCCAGTGATCCCGCCACTACATCCTTGTGAATGTACCAACTGTGTTTTTAGGCACATTGCTTGAACCAAATACTGAACATTATGGTCTCAGGAGCTACTTATCTAGTACTGGAGCAGATTTTACCCATAGTAGCAAAGTGAGGGCAAGTAGCAGAAGAATTTAGGAGCCATTAGGGGAACATCCGAAAATAGAGAAGATGTGGTATTAAGACATATGCTTCATATTAGAGTTGAAATGACTGTATTCAACAGATTGAGCATGTGTAGGTGCTAGTAAAGATACTGTAACAGTTTGTTTATGTACCTTGTCCTGTGAGCCTCTCACTCTCACTGTAAACACATGTAAGTGCTGTCTTGTGGTCTGGCAGCTGCTTCTGTATGGCCTTGCATCTGTCAGAAAGGCTCAGAACAGTTAATGGTTTACTAAGCTCAATTATCCCAATTGCTACCATTTGAAAGAGGATCACAGTGTCAGACAGTAGAACATAGTAGAGCAGCCTGGTCTCTATTTCTTGGTTTCTCGCACTCAACATGCAGCATGACACCAGCATATAAACACACTATTTATAATAACAGCCTCGGCCATGGACTTCACAACTCGTAATACAAAATTCATAAACAGAGACAGCCATGAAATATAGATGTTAAAAGGGGCAGCTTAACAAGTCACCCCCGCCTCCTGCTCACGTTGGCCTTTTGCTCAATCAGTGCTTGTTAAAGCAGCCGTTTGTGTTACAGTGAGCTGATATCAACATGCTGTGGTATTCTCTCTGAAAGAGAGACTACATATGTAACGCTCTCACAGCCAGAATAGTTGGCCCACACATCTAACCTCACAACCTTTATTTCTGTTTAGCCCCCTTCTCTCCCTCCCAGCCACCCCTGGGAGTCTAGCACTAATAAAACAGCTCCAGTCCAGGACCCTCCACACGGCGGGACACCCCGACTGTGTAACCCAATCCCAGGCAAAGCTGGAGCTTTAGAAAGCTGCTGACAAGATGGATAGTGTGGAAGAGCCAGCAGGGGAGCGTCCATCATGTCAAGCCCCAGTGCCCAGGATCCCATCTGGGGCATGTCCAACATGGATGCCTGTAAGCTGTGAGGCTCGGACTCCCTGGAGACTTGAGTCTGATGTTACTGCTCTCAGAGCAGCTCTGCTTAACTCTGTTAAAGTCCAGGAAGGGACAGACACAGGGCAAACAGACAGAGATCCTCCTGAGACTCTGAGATCAGGGAGCAAACGGCTGCCCCTCTGGTCTCAAGATTCATCAAAAACATATGACAGTGTCTTCACTTTGTCTTTACCACCACATTTGCTTATGGGTTTTTGTTTGACACCGCAAGTCTAATCCATTCAGATGCATGCACATTAGGACTGGAATAATTTTCCATGTTTGTGTTTTGGCGAGTGCTAGTGTTCTGGTGGCTCTAGAGAGGAGTATTAGTCAATATTTGTCTAATCAGAGAACAGTCCCAGTCACAGGCTGAGCTCTGTTAATGGGACCTCCAGGGTTTACTGATGTGCTCCAGAGAGGAGGCTGAACAATTACATGTCTTTGTCACTGGGCTGGGCATGTTCTTATATAGTTGTTTCATTTATAAGTTTTATAATTGAAACAGGTAATATTTTACTGCATTCTAGTTAAACTGCAAAGGTAAGGTGTTCTTTTTGAGTTTAAATGCTGGGCTGGTGTTTGTTGGTCTTTGAAGAAGTGTTGAAGAATCTGTCATTAATGGAACTCTAGGCATCATTAAGTGTAAATAAACCCACTGCAGTCTCTCAATATAGAGCTCTTGGGGGAACACATACAATTTGTTCAACTATCGAAATGGGACCACTGTCAACACACCGACAGCTCAATTACAGCATTACTTTTGTTTTCACTCAGATTTTTTACAGAAAACGCTGCAACCCGCCTGCTAACAGGGGGAGACCAAGAGGCATGAGCACATTACTCCTGTCCTAGCTGCTCTACACTGGCTTTTCCATTTTAGAATTAATTTTAAAGCCTTAATGATTGAGCTCCTACAACCTCACACTCAAGCTAGAGCTCTGAGGTCTTCAGATCAGCTCCTACTTGAAGTCCCTCGGTCCAGGCCCAAACTATGGACTAGTCTCCCTCTCCACATCACAGCTGCACAGTCTTTAAACCACTAAGTTAAATACATATTTTTATTTATTGGCTTTTGACACAGATTGAGTTGGGATTTTGGCCTTTTACCACAACTTTTAGTTTAGCATTTGTTGTTTTTTATTGTATTTATTATTTTAATATTTGTTTTTACCCTTGTCTGTTTATCTGCTTGATATGTACAGCACTTTGGTCAACAGTTGTTGTGTTTAAATGTGCTATATAAATAAATTTGATTGATTGATGGAAGTAAATTTACTAGTAGTTTTTCCTTCTGTGAATGATTTAAATAGCTCCTAGCCTATATCCTGGGGCTGAAAATTTCTCTTGAATTTTTTAAGAAGAACTTAACTATCTTACATTTCCTATTTCATCAGAAACAAATTGTGTTTGCACTGTTTTAAGAGGTGTAGAATTCAGATTTGTTTTTGTGAAGAACACATTTCCTTTTTTCTTGTGTTTTCCAAGTTTCTTGTGTGTGCATGTAGCACTGCAATAAAACATATAACTGCATGAAGTCAAATACTACTATTATAGATTTTCTAATCGCAAACCCACAGTCATTATATTTGTTGCAATGAATTTGTAGTTATGAATAAAGTTACAGTATAAAATTAAGTATGGGAAACTACTGGACAGTTGAGCAAAACATGAAGTCACACAGGGAGTGACACCGCTCATCAGGCAATCATCAGCTACAGATTACTTACCATTGCATCATCTGAAGCTGGTTCTCCCTCAGGACAATAGACCTGCAGTCAATTCCACTGACTTCTGTTTCCTTAAAGCAACAAGTGCTCATAGTTTTCAGTACTGTATGTCTATTAAGTCTTCTGAAAAGTTATACATCCTGGATGATCATTTAAATGTTACACATCAGATGCAGAAACATAAACACAATGTACTATATCAGCAATTAGAAAAGTTTGTGATAGCTATCAATTAAAAATTCAAACATCAAACATCTATTCATCTAGAACTATCACTTGAGTACATGGTGAGCCAGGTCTCTTAAGCACTGGCATCAGCATGTTGTGTAACCCATGGTGCATAACTATGACATATCACAGCAAACTGCAGCTCAACTGTCATCCTCGTGGCTCTCACTATGTGTTAGCTTGTTGGTTTTGTGTGGTTGGAGCTATGTGACCCCTGCCAAGATGCGATCCCATAAACAACTAAGTGTTTCAAATACGCCAAGGTGCTATTTTGAGGTGTATCAGACGGGAGGGGTTGACAGTGAGACAGACATCAATTTGTCAGGATGTCAGTGGGCTGGGTAAAGGTTAGAGAGAGGATGAGACAAGCAGACTGTGGCCCTAATGTACACCTGTGTTTTTTATTATGTGAAAATAAATCAAATCAAATCAAAAATGTACACAGCATTGGTGCAATACTGCTACTGTGTTCTATACTGGATATCTGTTGTATCAGTCATATCAGAAATTTAGTGACTTATGCTGTGGTTGTTGGTACCAGATGTATTTCATACATTGCTGATCTCTTTACCTTTATTTATCCAGGAAAGTCCCACTGAGCTTAAGAATTTCTATTACAGAGGGGTTCTGGGCCCAATATGAAACCTGTTGTACACATGGAGAAAATGCAAACACAGAAGGCCAAGACTACCCAATCCAGGAATCTAACACAGGACCTCTTTGCTGTGAGGACATTTTCAAAGGTTTACAGAGGATGGTTTGGAAAAAGAGAAATTCATTTAGAAATTGTCATTAATACCCTATTGATGCCAGTAGTAACAGTAGCTTAGATAACCTCAAGATTTGAAGATGACCCTCTCTTAATGCACAAGATGGAAACATTAAGCAGGTGGGCTATAGCAGAAGGCCACATTTTTGTAGTATTTTTTTGTTTGAGCTCAGATAGTGTAGTCTAATAATATATTCTAAAGTCTGTAATGAATATATGCAGTTCTGTTGCACTGTGACTATCTGAAGAGGCCTGGTCACTAATGCTCTGTGAACAGTCATAGATGGCTCACACTGCGATAATGAGTTATCCCCCAAGTCCCCCAGTGGCTTACCTGACATCAGCCTAATGAGAGGCTTACATCTGACCCCACCAGGTCCTGCTTTCACCTTTAAAACCCTTCTCCAAACCTCCACATATTCCACATGTACAACCACAACAGCTCTGGAAGAAACAGCGGGCTGTACCATTACAAAATTCAGAGGGGAATTACACTTATTTGTTTCCAGGGATGAAGAAGACTGACAAATGAACCCTCGTGGGATAACCCGGTATACACTCCTTCGCAGCTCTTCCCTCTTTGGCACGGCCCTGGAGTCTTCATTATGACCAGAATAGACACCTCCTTTTTAGCGTGTTAGCACATTCTCAAAACAAGCTGTAGACCTCTGGGACTCTGAGGTGCAGCCAGAGATTTGAGAATTGGGATCTTTCCTATATCTTCCCATCTGCTGCAGTGGAGTTGTTTGCTCGCAGCGGTCTCTCTTGACCAGTAATAGCATTTACAAGAGAAGATTGACATTTTGTAGCTGGCGATTTAGAAAGGTTCTTTTTTCTTGTTATTCTGGTACTGTTTGAATGTGGTGTTTACTCTCTTCTTTACTACAAATACATTTTGACGTGTACTTGATGGGATTGTTCTTTTCAGCACTAGAAAGATTTAAAAACATCTTGTGTGTCCCGACAGGCAGATTCATGTTCCAGTAACCTCCTTCACACAAAGCATCAGTCGATAGTTATTGTTCGTATTGATTGCAGTCTCTTACCAGACATTACCTCCTCTGACCCTTAGCACTGATATCACATAGATCTGTGGCTGCTGAAACCTCTCTTAATGTTTTAATGCTAATGGATAAAGATTTTGGGCAGGCCTGTTGGTACACAGGCTGGTTCGGTGGTCCCAGGGGAGCAGTGGCAGGTAAAGGATTGAGCTGCTGGTGCTCTGTCCTGGTCTAAACTCCTGAGGCCCATAGAGAGTTAATTACACTTTATGTATTCACTGTCATTCCTCATGAGCCTCTGCCTCCAGCTGCACTGCACTTTGTTCTTCAGGACAGTCCCAGAGGAGGCAGGCCCTGGACATAGCTTATTAGCTTTTGTTCTGTGAGCTTTTAACAGAGCACAGCACTTATTACACATCTTAAGACTTAATCCTACAGCAGTGGTCTCTTGGTAGATCTATCTATTGGTGAAGAGATTTGCTTGAGTTAGGTTGTATCGCCTAGAATCAGTTTGCTATATGGCAGTAACTTTGTGTGATAATCATTACTACTACCACTACTACCTTGTTTGCACAGCAGAGAATATTCATAGAGAGAATAAAAAGTGTATTCATTATTGTTCTTCTCTAAATTAAAAGCCTTTTTAATTACCCAGAACATGTTAATATCTGACCATACAAATAATATTATTTGTAACTCAAATGTTTATCCTGTGAGCCCTGAAGGATTTCAGCTTGAAATGCATATGGTGTTTAATACAAATATGCTGTTGTGTGCTGTGATATAATAGATGTAATAGAGCCTAATGTTGTTGTAGCGTTAGTGTCTGTGAGGTGAACTATTAAGGTTCAAGTCAGGCTAATCATATTTTTTTCTTGTGTTTTTGCAGTTCCTGATTTTGGCATTAATGTGCTTTCCACCAATGGCAGCCAGGAGCCTCTTGGCCTGGGTGTCATCAAGGTGTCAGGCCTAGAGCGTAGCCAGGAGAGGAGCCAGGAGAGCTGCCGGGACGCCCAGTCTCCAGCCCCCAGCTCCCCCCGTCAGCCCCCGTCCCACCAGGCTGTGTGTGCTCTTAGGCCTCTGTCTCCACATCAGAACCAGAGCAACGGTCCTGCCCAGGCCCGGGCCTTATCTCACCTGACCCCCCGTACAGAGGCTCCCACTAGGCCTCGGACACCCGCCGCCCTGCCTCTCGCCCAGGGCAGAGAGCCTTCACCACTTCCCCCTCCCCGACCCCAGCACCTGTCTGAAACTTTGTCCCAACCTCGACCTCCGCCAACGCCCAGTGTTCACCCACAGCCTCCATCTCCAGCCCTGCCCAACCACCACCTCCACCAGCAGCACCCACAGAGGCCCCCGTCACGCTGCCACCCCAGGCCTGTTTCTGCATATAACGGTCTCAGCCTAAACGGACACAGGTACGCCTCATACTTCACATCTAAATGTCTCTGCATTTCACTTGAGATGGAAATATGCACAGAGCCCATCAGTATGTAAATCACTGTTCCAAAGTGTTTTGAGTCTCTGAGGCAAACAGTAGCTCTGATTATAACAGCAGCTTGAAAGGGCCACACTCAGCTGAGAGCACTGCTATTCCTCACACTATTGGCTGGAAAATATGTGTAATGCATTATTTTAAGATTGTAAATGTTTTTAATTCTTCTAACAGAACAAAGCTCATTGATTTGGTTTGTGATATTTGTCCGATTATAAACTAGTGGTGGGATCAGTTCAGGCCAATTATAGTCTGCCTGCAAGGCAGCCTCCATTAATTTAAGGCACTGCATAGTTTGTTGTGGACCCACTCAATCCCAGCAGCAGCTCTTCTCTCTCCTCCAGGACTTGGCTGTGTGTGCCGGTCCCTGTGCCAGTCTGTTCACCAACAGGCCCTGGCACCTGCTGTGAATAATCATGGCAGAGGCCCACAGAGAAGAGCGAGCGCTGAAAATGAGCTTTTAGGCTTATAGCAAGAGCTGGAGAGACTGCCCCTGGGAAAACCCACACACACTACAAAAGACTGTTTGCTTACACATGCATACAGCCTCTCATCCTGTTTCCCATGCACATGTTCACTACCTGGCTCTGGAGGAAGTGCTTTAACAGAAGCTGTTCAAAGACGGATGCAAATAAAGCACCGCTGGCAGGCTTAGCAGAAGGAGCATCACAGGGTGTTGCGCGTGTTGTGTTTTCACAGATCATGTTTTTTCCCCCGGATTCTGTGAAGCATAAGAGAGAGGCAGGAGGCATTAGTGTACACAAAGCGGGGACAGTCGAGGTGTGAAAACACTGTGCTGGGAATTTGAATCTGCAGCAGATGGAGCTGAGATGTGGAGAAACAAGTGTTAATTTTGACTCATCACGCCTGACTTAACCTGGCTCTGTCTCTCTTTACAGCAGCAGCAGGAGCAGCACTCCGGGCTCTAAGCCCCACGGGCCTCCTGCTCCCTCCTTACACCTGCCCCACCACCCGCCTCTATCAGTGGGAGCAGCAGCCTTTCCCCTGTCCTTATCGGCCAACCAGAGCATCCCCCACGGCTTCTCCCCCTCCTTACAGCCCTCGCCACATCCTCACCACCCCAATATGTTCGCTCCTCCAGCCGCACTGCCACCTCCACCTCCACTGACATCCAGCACTCTGCCAGTACCCGCACATCCTGCTGCTGGGAGTGCTTATTCAGGTAAATGTTATACATCACCACAGTGCCCCCTAGTGGTGTGGCAGAGCATTGTCAAGCTGTCAATATAAAATACGGACTAAGATTTGGACATAGACAGATTGTTATTTAAAGCAGGCACTACCTTGATCCATGACTGTGTATACAGTGGAGTTCACACTTCAGCACATGTCCTCTGCCCAGACCAGTAATAACCACCAATAACTCCAGTCACATTGCTAAAGTACTTGCTATGAAGCTAAATGTCAAGGTCAAAATGTCAAATGGGGACAGCTTTAACTGTGTTGCCGCTACTCGCATTATACGTTTAATATAAGTTGAAGAATTTTTCAGATGGATTTTGAGTTATTGTTTTTAATTACAACAATACATTATTAGTGTCTGAGTCTGAGACCATCAATATTGTATGGTTTGGACAGTGGAAGTAGCACTGAGCAAAAGACAAAAGACAGAGGTGGTTAAGATTCATTATGGGAGTAACAAGAATAATAAAGGATGATATAATTCAAAATTAGACAACTCAAATTACATGACAATTTATAAAGAGAACCGCCAAAAGGAATAAAAGGGATAAAAGGGATAAAACAATAATCTTTTTTTTAGGGTTGCATGTGGGAAATAGATTTAGTGTCATTATTTTTGTAAAATTTACTCACATCATTCTTTGTCTCCTTTCCTACAAGAACAAGACCTTTTGCGTCAGGAGCTGAACACTCGTTTTTTGGCGTCTCAGAGCGCTGACCGTGGTGCTGCCCTGGGCCCTCCTCCGTACCTGCGCACAGAGTTCCACCAGCACCAGCACCAGCATCAGCATCAGCACCAACACACCCACCAGCACACCCACCAGCACACCTTCACGCCCTTCCCCCACGCCATCATGCCCACCCCAGCACCGCCCATGGTGCGTACCCCCGCCCCAAATGTGAGGATAAGTAGAGCACACTCAGAGGGCTAGAGGGGTAGAGAAGGAGAAAGCAGATGTGGAAAGAGATACTCAAGGCATTTACTTAAGTACAGAGCTGTGCAAATGTTTTAGGAAAGGAGTAAGAAATGCAGTTAAGTAGAAAAGCTTTCAAAATGTTCAGTGTTTTAATTATAGTAACAGCAAACAGCCACAAGTACTGTGCCTGCTAAGTTATACATATGGACTATTTAAGGCAGGAAAAGCTACATAAAAGCTACTTAACAGCATTTCAGCAATTAATATATTCTTATGTTGCTTTTAATAGTAATATTAGTAATATTTTTGAAGATGTTCTTTTTATACTCAAGGATTATTGCTTTGTAACAATATTTTAACTTGAGTAAAGATGTAAAGTACTTCTTCCACCTCTGATAGTAATGACTTTTACATGTTTCAAAGGCTTATGTTTTCTGTTTATGTGGTTGTGGGAGTGAATTTACATAGTGGACCAGCAGTATGGACTTGTGGGTTACTGTGGCATTTAGGATTTTTTCAGTGCTGACCATCCACATGCCACAATGATGCCTTTCTTCTCCAACAAAGTCTTTCTAGTGTTTTCTCTGGCATCCTCCTGAACCCCAGACATTGAAAACTGTTATTTTCTAAATTGGCAATAACTCGCCTGGAGCACGTCAGATTTGGAGCCAGCTTTTCAGACCATAATACAGTTAATGCATTCTGAATTTAATGACATCATTTGGTCCTGTTTGGGGTTTGTATTATTGGCAAACGACTTACATTATAAGTCGTTGCGCTGTGTGCCGGAGGTAGACCACAGGCTACGGGTGGTGCGACCTCCAGCTCACACAAACATGTAGATTAGTAACAGCTATAGAGTAACAGCTCGGGTTCACTTGGCTCTGAAGATCCCTCAAAGGCAGCCTCTGACAGCTAATGAGGCAATAAAAAGGCCCTTTATAGCTGCACTGTTTAGCCTTGACGAGGGAAATGTTCGCCTTGAGCCGCGCAGCAACACTAAAAGAGGCAGACTGAAATGAGACAGAGTGCGCTAGCTTAATGTCCTCTGATCATGAAGAGGATGGTGAATAGTGTTGGAGCGATGAAAGGGTCAAAGTTTGCGTGTGGGAGAAATGCTTTGACATTTGCGTGTGAATACAACCATGTTTTCATATATGAAAACCCCAATTTATATATTAAATTATGTTTTTTGTTTCCTCCACAGTTTGAGAAATACCCAACAAAAGTGGATCCTTTCTACAGACACAGTGTAAGTGTGCCTACTTGTTTTAGTGTCGTTTGTTCCATGCTTTGCCAGCATTTTATAGACTTTAAATATAGTAGTTTGAGGGGTGGGCAATATGGTAAAATTGTATTGTCAAGAATTCAATTTTATCACAATTTTAGTTTACTTTGAATTTTTTTGTTATACACAGAGGATTACTGCTGTATATAACCAGATTACTACAAATTTATTGTACATCCAATTCAGGGATGATCATTGCTAGTAGGCTAATAGCACATTACTGGGAGCCAATTCCTCTGAAAAATAAATGTATTATATATTGCTTAGAGGAACATGGGTTGCATTATGTCCTGGAGTGCTTACCTAAGTTTAAATGTTGAAATCATTTTGTTTTACCATGCCCCATGTAAGCAAGAGTCTGTCTTATATCAAAGGAGAGTTCATTTGCTTACTGGCAACCCTTTTCCTGCTTCTCAATTATTTGTATTTCCTCTTTGCCCTTAGCTCTTCCACTCGTACCCACCGGCTATGTCTGGTCTGCCACCGGTCATTCCTCCGACTGGGCCGTTCGGATCGCTACAGGGTGCCTTTCAACCTAAGGTACTTGTATACACACAATTCAAAGACTCAAACTGTAGCAGATTACCTTAGAATATTTCAAAGATTTATATGTAACTCCACAGACCTCGAATCCACTGGATGTATCCACCAGACCTGGAGCTGTCCCACACACGTTCTTACAAAAGGACCCCAGGGTAAGAGCAATGTACACAAACACATATCTGTTACTGTGCTACACTCTTATGTAGCTTGTTCTTTATCATTTTTATATAGATATTTTAATTAACAATCGCAACTTGAAGCATATTCTTACTTTGTTTTCCTTTTTCTTACAGTTGACAGATCCGTTTCGGCCTATTCTCAGGGTGAGTATTCATTCAGGACTGATATTTATATTGAAAACAATCAATCAATCAATTGAGTTTTTATGTACATACACATAAGACAAGTCGTACAGATTTGACAATAATCTCAGTCAGATTATTGTTACTGTACAGTTTGGTGTAAACTAAATAGTAAGCTTTGAAGCTTTGAAGTTTTTTATGTATATAACGTATATAATAATAAAGTTACAATCCTGAAATATGCTTACAGAAACCGGGAAAGTGGTGTGCAATGCATGTGCATACAGCCTGGCAGATCTACCACCACCAACAGAAAGTCAAGGTGAGAACTCCCCTGACTCCTCCCTTTATTAACACTTGGAAAATAAGTATAATGAATTCTAGTTGTGATACTCAAACAAGTGTACAGTAAGAGTGGTCCTGTTTTTTCCCTAATCAAAAGTTCTTAAGAAAACCATTGTTCATTAAAGTAGTAGTTTTTATATGTTTCTTTATGTCGGCTTCACGTTTTCTAGCAGCAGATGCAGGTTGACCCTCACAAGCTAGACTTTGGTCTCAAGCCGGACTTCATGAGCCGCCCTCCAGGTCCGAGTCTGTTTGGTGCCATTCATCATCCCAGCGACCTGGCACGACCTGCAACACTATTCTCTGCAGCAGGTGAGTGTCTACCAAGATCACAATAACTACTTCTATACCTATCTGAACTCTCCACAGCTCCACAAGGGGGCACTAAAGCATCCATAGAGTCTGTGCTTTTTACAGAACCCCAAACCAAAACCTGTGGTGTCCTGCCTTAACAAAGAAGGGATATATTATAGTTTCTCTTCTCATCTTTGTCAGGTCCAACACATCCATCTGCTGGTCCCTTCGGCCACCCACCCCACCATCCAGGAAACTTCCTTACCCCAGCCTCTCACTTAGGTAAGGCAAATACATCGGGAACCTTTTTAAACAGAAAATGTCTTTTGACTTTTAAATTTATGTTATCTTATTTTATGTCCATGCAGAGCCTTTCAGCCGACCTCCATCTTTTGGAGGACTGGGCGCCCTCAGTTCCACAGCCTTTGGAGGACTGGGAAATCCAGCACTAAGTGAGTTTCATATTTATGGAACAGACAGTAAAAATAATGTCTAGATGCAGGATTGACTGCATGCATGCTAATACAGAAAAAGCTTAGAAAATAAATAACACAAACTGAGTTCTAAGGATTCTGAAAGCATTATCTTGGCAGTCCGATTAGATTATTAATCTAAGTTTAAATTGTTTCATATGTATAATTTTCAAAAGTTGCTAAATACGCATTTAACTTGTGTTCTGTGATTTTCCACGTATTGAATCCCTAACAGCGGCCAACTCCATGTTCGGCCATAAAGATGGCCCCAACTCACAGTCGCACTTCAACAGTAGCAGTAACAGTGGCCCTCAGGAGCCCTGGAACCGCCTCCACCGCACCCCCCCATCATTCCCTACCCCTCCACCCTGGCTCAAACCTGGAGAGTCTGAGAGGAGCGCCTCCGTCAGCTCACATGAGCGGGACAGGGACTCGGAGAAGAGGGACTCTGTGGGGAAAGAGGACAAGGACAGGTACAGTTCACTGTATTGCACTGCACTACAAACACAACTGTACACACAGACATGAAAAACTACTATTGCTGTTATATTCATGACACACTTTATGTTCCTAGGGACTCTGTGGAAAAGCGCCATTCGAGCCAACCCTCCCCAGTGTCAGTGACTCCTGTGGGCTCTCTGTCCCACAGCAGACCTCCAGAGCTCCCCAGAAACCCCCTGCCCCCCTCGTCTGGAGACCCTCACAGAGACAAGGACAAGGCCA
>JAVQKG010116845.1:0-21583 GCA_036025885.1 Hypseleotris bucephala | reverse complement strand
TTCTTTATATTACTAAGAACAAAACTGAATGTGTGAAAACCACTTTGGAAAAGTGCTCCTTAAATACAATCAGCACAAACCAGTTTTAACAAGCATTCATGAGTTTTGTCCTAATTTTGTTTGTTTTAATCCAAGAAAAAACTATATCATCATTATTATCATGTCATAATAACAGTACAAAAATATGCACAAACCCCACAGTTGAATGAATATACGGAGCATTGTACAAGCCAAAAAACATTAAATTGATAAATGAGGTATTCAATAACCACTTGCATATGCACCTGTTTTTACACAGATCAGGTTAGTTTTTTTAGACAATTGAATTAACGCAAAATAAAAATCATCTGAGACAAAGGTTCTGCATACTTCACAGCTTCCTGAGTGACGAGACCTTGCCTGCAGTTACTGACAAATAAAACCCAAAAATGCAACACAAACCCAAGTCAGCCCTATAAGTAGCATTCAGCGAAATGACTGCAGCTTTCTGTCAGTACTCGTCCCTCAAAGTAGCTTCAACATCATCAAAATGCAACAGTTGCACCCTGCAGCCCACTGCCCTGAGGTATTGTGGTATATGACGAGGTAGGGGGAAGGGGGTGTCCCGTAGACATACTTTCACTCATGCAGACACACAAACCACATATTAACAGTGCTAAGTGCCCTGAGCCAGTCAAGTGAACTGTGTTTTTACTAAACTTTTCATTCTTAGAGAAAATATGTCTTATGCCTTAAGGTTATACATTTCACCTATTTTGACAGAATTTTTCTGGCTATGGTGGCACTACCTGTAAAATATATATTGGTATTCTAAGTATATGTCCAGTATATAAGTTATTTCAATCCATACATAACCCATTCAAATTCACACAGACATCCAAAGGCAGTGAAGCTACATTATCACACATCTGCTCTGAAACAAATTCGAAGCTAGGACTTAACAGACATTTTAGTAACAGCTTTTTAGTGATTTAGCCCGACTGTTACTAAAACCAACGTATACAGGAAAAAAAATGAACAAAAATAAATAGTAAAACTTTTTAGTAAATGCAACAGCAATGAATAACAACTTTCTTTTTTGTGTGATCTGAATTGTCTAAACAAGTGATTACTCTCCAAAGATTAAGCTTGAAGAGAAAGACATCCCGTCCAGTTGAGTAGTGAGATCTCACCCACAACTACTTTTTAAGGCAGCAACTATAGTACTATTCTGTCATTTATAAAATACAGTAATGTGTCTTATACATGGAGCTGAGGTGTGTACAGAAGCTGATCTGCACTGCAAAAATCTGCACAATCTGACACTAAAATGGCATAAATACAATCTTATATAAAAGCAACAAGGCCGCTGACTTCGGCTCACACTGGGCCAGAGATTTCTTTAAATCAAGATGCCTCACATTTTACACAGATGATTATTTTAGGGCTATAAATTTAGATTATTAACTAGATAAACAACCCAGTTTAAAATCGGATGAGAAAGGAGAATCATTTTAATCACACTACAATGACACACTAAAAGTGCGTCAACCTAATAAAATCACCCAAGAACCCATAAGTGGAAAAGATAAAGATTTTAGTTTTTAAATTCTTGGAAAATTTATACATTTTTAAAAATTAACAAATCCTTATTTTAGTCTGTTTGAAAGAGATCGTTAACTGCCAGCCCGAGGTCGGCAGGTGTGGACATGATTGTTTGGGCACTGATTCAGAACAACTGGCTAGTCTTTGGTATCTAGCTGTGCAATAAACAGAGGCAAATGTTGACCAGAGCAAGGGTGGTGTAACACTGGCCACATGATTGTACACATGCATATCATCAATACGGAGCTGTGGTGAGAAAAAGTCAATGTCAAGTGTGGTTCACAGTCAGGTTGGTGATTAAGATTGGCGTTTTGACCCCTCTGAACCTGGGTCTTTATCAAAAGCCCTACATTTCAAAAAAAAAAAAAAAAAGTTAGTGAGGAATTCATAAGTTTGTTTCCTCTTCCCTGATAAAAATGCAGGTAAATCACTCTTTTCAGACATAAGGAATATAAAGTAAAGAAGAAAGACAAAACTGATGAAAAAAGGAGCAGGCATAAAAACAAGTGATACAAATTAGTGCGAAAAGGGAGGATGAGCGCTCTTCCCGGTTTTGTTTGGTTCACAATACAGTATGTCCCCAAAACCAGCAGCAAGTGCGTTGTATGTTCATGTTTTCAGAAGGATTTCCTTCATGAGCTCGGGCGTCAAGTCTTGACGGCTTTGTAGCCACATGAGGTATGTAGTGTGGCCCTCCGTTTGGAGAGTCTGATGAGGTATTCTTGGATTGTGTGCGTTCTTCAGGTATGACCCCTTTTTAACTTAACATAGACGCCTTGTTATTATCGCACTGCTTCCTGAGAAAGCTGCCCTTTGTGATAGGCCAGTTCAGTTCAGATAATACGCAGAGGAGAGAGCAAAACACAGTGACAATAAACTTCAAAGTGATTGTTGAAGCTTTTGGTCAAATAACTGTGTTACTCAAACAGCTTTGTAGACCTGCAAGAGATTCATATGTGTCTCTCTACAAATAAATGCCATGCACTGTTAACAAGAGTTAAACCTTTGGGAGCTGTGTGCATCTATTATCGGTGATCTGAGGAGGTATAAAAGTGAGGTATGTATTGTGCTGGTCTACAGCATCTGATCATTCCCATTTCAGCTAAAGGCTACAGCGTGTTGAACCTGAACTTCCCCTGTTTAAAAACTTGCTGAGCAGAGGCTTTATCCTTAAGTTTCTACTGGACCCGACTTCCCCTGATGATTGCATCTAGGTCAAAAAGAATACAAAAATAAAGTTGATTCGGGTTAAATATACTACAGCTCCTGAGGTAAAGACACCACTGCAGGTTACTTGATTTGAGGTATGTAAAAAGAGAAAATAAACTAAAACAAAATCATTCTAAAACACAAAATCAAAAAGATGACACAATGGCAACAAACAAACAGACAGTCCTAAGATAAAACTTTTCAAGTTCAGTTGTGAAACCCGTCAGTGGATTTTGGCTGATTGTGTTTAGCATGTACATTAGTATTAGTGTGTGTGTGTTTGCATGTGTAGATTTGTGTGAATGTGTGTTGTGTATATTTTGTGTATGAATGCATAGTTGTGCTTTTGGGCACATGTCATATATTCTCGGGCTTTGTGTTCATGATTAGACAGCCAAGAGTTGACAGGGTGATGAGGTATTTGTTGTGCAAGAGTTCGTTATTCTTTACTTTTTCTCGTGGTACTGAATACTCATGCTGGACCTCCAGGTCAAAGGGAGGTCCCTAAAATTAAGGTGAACCCCCGGAAATAGGCTCAGCCGAGCCAGGACCCTTGGATGAGGAGGTGGATGAAGGGCTGAGGGTCTGGGCGTGTGGCGCAGAGAACCCAAAGCTCGGGCCAGCTCCAGCAGGAGAGCCTACAGCAGCAGCAGCAGCAGCAGAGACAGCAGCAGAGACAGCAGCAGACTTCTGAGCAAAGAGAGTTCCTATTGGAGAGAGGAACTGTTTTTAGAGAGAGAAACACAAACTGACACTTTACTTGCTTACTTTTTAAAATGCATGCAAACCTGAGTAGGTTGTGCCATTGACTTCCACTGAGACAGTAATGCTGGCATTTCCATTGGTGGAGATACTCAGAGACATGTCCTGCTGCTTCTCTTCTACAGACATAATGTAAAATAAAAGACACCCATTAAGTGTGTTTTGGGTGTAGCATCATTATGCTAATACAGCTAATAATTCACTTTAAAAATGTGTGGTTTCACTGACCCCTGGTGGTGACATGAGGAGCTGCCAGACGCAGATTCATGGGCATTTGAGAAGCCATAGCCAGGAGGTTGTGTTGGAAAGCCTGTTGCATCAGACGCTGCTGCTCCTCTGCCAGGCGGGCCATCTTCCTCTCTGGTCCCTCTGCTCCAGTCTCCAGCTTCTCCCTGAGCTGCTCCAGTGTGGCAGCTCGAGCCAAACCTGCCACCTGCTGCTGCCCGAGGGCAAGTGCCATGGAGGGTCTTGCTGCCATGATTGAGGGGGTCAGGTCATCTGATGAAAAAAACACAATGTTTATAAACTGTCCAGAGAGTAAAAGATTTAAGACTCCAGACTTTATTTAGCTGCAGTGTCTTTAGGGGTGCAGCAGGGGGCAGTATAATGCAACATATAGAACCATTACAGCCAGTCTGTAAGAATTCCAGTCCAGTCTAATTCTTACCAACCACTTCACAAACAAAACGCTGAAACACAGGAAACACAGGAAAACACAATGAAAGACCCTAACATTTATAGAGATCTGACCTTTCTTCAGTGAATGTCCTGGTGAAGCCTGCAGACCATTGAGGGCTCCAGCTGCCCCGGCACCCAGAGCAGAGAGGTGCATCTTGGGAGGTGAGAGGATGTGTGGAGCGGTGCTGGGAGATGGAGAGAAGCGGAAGAGGCTGCTGCTGTAGCTGGGACGACGACCTTCGCGACGGTTACTGTCTATGGCTGCTTGGAGTTCACCTGGAGAGCTTAGGCCTTTCCTCTCACATTCATATGGGTACAGGTATTTCATGTACCTGGAAAACCAGTTACAACTAGCATTAGAATTTACATACAGGTGACACAATATGCCATCACATTAAATTACAAATATAGACTACTGATGACTTGGACTATACATTTAAACCCCTGTCAGACCAATCAATTTTAAAAACAAAGAAATAAGGATGTTCTTATTTGGGGCTATAAAGTTTGTTGTAAAGCTGGTCTGCTTTGGTGTGTATAAACACATTCCTCCCTTCCCCCAACCACATTTTACTGCATCTCTCTCTTTTAGGTCAATAAATGAGCAGGAAGCAAAGGGTGACACCCTCAAGTTTATTAACCTATTTGGACCATACTATCCTGTAGCACTAAGCTGAATTTTCCATTTGAAAGAAAACCCCACCATCTTACTGCAAAAGTTGCCTCTTAATATGTAAACTTAGACTTTTGTACTTTTGAAAGAAGGGAGTAAAATTGTTTAGTGCACCTGGTATGTAAATAGTGCACAACATGTTTTGCATGCCAAGTATACTACCATGGGGTCTCTCCATCTACAAGTATGCACAGTCACAGCCGAGGAATGTTTTTTCACGCTGTAGAAACAGACACTATTATGCATGCTGACTGCATAATGGTGGAACAACAACAGTGAGATCGATCTGAAGTTAAGAGCTGTATCCATTAGAATGATGCTACACAACAGCTCACTAACATTAAAAATACATAAAGGTTCATTAGGGCATCGTGCTGGCAGACAGGATGGAGGTGTTAGATCTACTAAAGCCTTTCCTTTCACAAGCTCTATAGAGTTTTAGCTGAGGCTTGGTTCCAATAGCTGTCTGTCAGACCCCACCTTAGTCATGGTGAACTCTGACCCAAATCAAGTCAATAAATCCATACAGATCAATGGCCCTATGTGTGATGTAATGTATGCAGAGATTGAATGTGAAAAGGGAAGGCGACCAGCCCAGGAAACAAACTTGTGTTAGGATAAACACACAGTATTGACGTCTTCTCTGAGAAACACTGCACAAATCAACATACAGTATACAGTAAATGGGAAATACACACATCCATAAATAACCAGTTTGTTTATAGAATTCAGACCTGAAACACTCTTTATTTAAATGAGAGTTTACCAAATAGTATCACTAGATCCACAGGTTTGTAGAGTAAATTTGGCAGGATATACTCAAGGGACATTTTTGTCAAAGTAGCCTAATTGTACACAAAACACAAGCAGAAAACAATAAAATATAAATGTAAAAAACAACATTTTGATGGATAGAGGAAGAAACAAGATTAATATATATTCATGAAATAAAAATGAAAAAACAAAACACTGACTGTGTGCGCAGGGTGAAGGCTGCACTTGTGATGGAGGTGGGTAGGTTGAGTCCTTTGGTAATTTCTCTCCAGATCTTCTTGTTTATTACTTCCACCAGCCCTCCCTTGTCCGTCACCAGTTTGTAGAGCATATAGAGATCCAGGACCTGTTTGGCCATGATGGGGATACGATTGACTGGGGTCCCTACAGAAAATCACACAGCACACAAATCATTAGCAGGCATCACAAAGGGAATGGCTTGCACATGCATAATTAAAGCCTCAACATGGACCAGTGATAATGGAAACCATAACCCTAAATTTGGACATGTGCACGGCAGAGACTTGGTGGCACCTAACAGGAAATACATGCAGGACTGCTACTGTGGAATGTACAAGCATAAATGACAGTATGATGAAGCGACTAAAATTCTAGACCTTTTTTGAGACCTTGGCTGTATGCACTATTGAGGGCACAAAGGTCCAGACCTAAGCTGTTTTCTATTGTGTTCATTAAACCTGGTCTAAACTAGAACTAAACCAGGTCTTAGAGATGGGACGATATAAAATAATATCATTCATTGCCATAAAAACACCGTGAGTGAGTCAATACCAGAACTAACTCAGGTCTAAACAAGTCTACACCATGAACCAGGTCAGAATTAGGACTAAACCAGCACTGGACAAGGTCTAAACTAGTACAGAACCAAGTCTAAACCAAGACTAATCTAGATCTCAAACTGGTTTAAACTGTCTAAATCCAAACTAAAGCTACCATGCTAAAGTTTGATAAATGCTGATTATATATATTTCCACATCCTTAATTGCACTTACAAACTCTTTTTGGAGCAAAGCATTTCAAAAATTCAGTGTAATGCCCTGTTTGTGATACATAAAGATAGAGCAAAGATACTATGTGAGATATTAGTGACAAGCCGTACGTTTGCCCGTGCTGCCTGTTTAAATTTGGCTTGAAAACATATTAGCCCACTTAAGCAATCTGGCTTGACCTGGAAAAGGGGATTCACCCCAACACAAAGCAAAGCAGCTATAGACTTTTGATACAGATGCATTAATCTTGTCAACAGCTTATGTGCACTGAAGCTTGCAGAAAGCGCGTGCAGTAAGGGAGGGGTCTGAGGTGGGGGGCTAGGTGGTAGGAAGCAGGGTTGTGAACTGGGGATATAAGTGGATTTATGGGTATGCTTTTTGATGGATAGATTTACTACTTAAAGTACTTACTAAATAAAAACTAAACCTTTTAAATATTTTGATCTAACAACAATAGAGCTTTTTCAAACATTATGGCTTTCTGTCAGATGAATTACTTTTGTATGATATAATATTGCCATAAATATGATGCAATATATAGAGCAGCTGCAGTAAGAGGGATTGCAGACAGCACACATCAGAATCCAAAAGTGCAATGTTTCCAAGTATAAGCACAGGGATAGAGGTAGGGACTTGTGTAGGGATTGTGACGACCTGGTAATCCAGGGGGCAGCGGTGGGTGGGGGGTGCTGGGATAGGCCAGTATAATGAAGCTCATTTAGAGGATTGTACTAAGCAAATCCACACCCCTCCTGTGTTTGTGCGGCCAGAACTCGATGCAGATTTACCCTACAGTTAATACTAGCCAATCCTTCATCCTCCCACCACCAGCAGCAGCCGCTCGTAACCTGGGACTGGACTCATTAATGACTTTGTAAAATAGCAGTGTGATTAGGCCATGAAGATTAGCCCCTATTTATTTTCTTAAGTTAGCAACGGTTCCTTAAGCCCTCTGCACATAGGGGCCTGGTCAAACACATGGGCCTGCATACGAGGGGAGGGTGTTGCTATGTGACCAAGGCATTATATAGCACAATACTTATGGGTTTTATAAAACCAAAATAGTATAATGTGTTCTTCTTAATCTTATTTTTACCCATAAGAGTTATATTGAGCAAAAGCAAATATTTGCATCATCCAATCTATGTTTGGGTAGTTGTGGTGCATGACTAGGTAACAAAAAGACTAAAGACCACAAACCAAGAAAAATAAAACCCCACAGAAAGATAAATTGTATTAAAATATATAGAGTTTGGTCTTCACTTATTTTATCTACAAGTACCTTATTAGTACAGATAATAGTAAACTGCTAAAATCTACAAACGTTTAAAATCACACAAATCTAGATTGGTCTAAAAATGTATAACATCCTAAAGGTACTAAAATATTACATAACACTAAAACAACTTGTAATTTTGCACTATTGTATGTTTTTTTCTATTGCTCTCTCGTTGGGCTTATTGGGCCACATTGTTTCCCCACATTATATACAGTGACATAAAGCACGACAAGAGCTTACTGCTGCTGGAGCCATGTCAGTTATTTAATGCAGCATGCGACATCAATCCTGCATCAAACAATTAGTACAACTGCAGAGGTCAGAGATCAGCCAGGGGTTATTGATGTGTGAATTAAACTGCAGGTCAGCAGGAAGCCATGTTTTCATACTGGCCTGGCCCTGAACAATGAAGGGACAACAAATGAGACACAACAGCAGCACTGACAGCAGCAGTGACAGAGCGGCAGTTAGGCCTTAATTCAAGCCCAGTGCTTTTTTATACTAGTGGTTAGGACAAGGCAATAGAAACTAAATATATTAATGTATTTTGAAATATGGTGGTGGTATATTGTGTGTATTGTCCAAATAAATTATAAAACTGGTAAAATAAAAATAAAAGAAATAGTACTATCTAATATTCAAAGGCAAATAATAAAAAGAACAATGTAAAAAGTGGAAATTTTATTAAAAACACAGTAGGGTATATCCTATATTTTTATATGATATGAAAAATTCATATCTTACAATCAACAAATCAGTATCAGCATACCAACCCCCACTAGTTCAAACCAAATGCATTTCTAGTAGAGTTGCAAACCTGATTAAAAGTAATGCATTTACAGAATGCAAACAAGGTCCATCTGTGTGTAGTATGCTCTGAAACGAAATAGCTATCTATACCTTAAGCACTCTAGAGGCTTTGAAACCTAAAGCTGCATTAATTAGTGCACACGTGACCACTGTTTCACATTCCTACACCTTCTGACCACATGTGAAAGCATTGGGAAAGCACCTTTGATAATGCCGTAATTAAGCAAAAAACACATTAGCAACACTTGGAGAGTGAGCCTTGCCTTTAGTCTTCCAACATCTGTACTGTTTCCAACCCTTAAGACATTTATGTCTAACGATCTTAATCAAATGGGCCCAAAACAAGACCTTTTCACATTTAATCTTGTAGCCATTTTGTCCAAACTCACACTAAACCTCAAATACTCTTTCAAACCAGTTTCTACTTTGATGTGTAAAGTTTAAAACATTATGGTATGCAGGTGTATTGATTAAAATAATGCCACCTGGATTTTGGTAGCCATTTCAAACCAAGATTTAAGCTATATATGGTTTTAAATAATTCCACATTTTGGTGTCTCAGTTTCATGCTTAATACAATTTTGATACTGATCCCTACACTGAAACATACTAAATGAACACCATTTTGTAAAGCAAAAACTCCTGTATGCCATGTTTTAATGAAAAATTAATAGCACTACCCAATATGCATTCTGCTAATTTCACAGTTTGAATATTAATAGTAAAAATAGAAGTCTATAATAAGTCAACATTTTATACTGTGCCAGTTTCCCTTACAATCTACTCATTGGGTACTGCATTTCTTAGTAAGGGTTGTGATTTGTCTATTGGGGCACTCAAAGCCAATCTGTAATTGGCTGCAGGCTTCACCTCCCATCATCCTTTGCCCCGGACTGATTTCCCCCAAGGGACAGGGCCATCAGGATCGTAGTGATTAATGGCACAAAGGGTCAGAGGTCACTGTAGTGGGAAGTGTCACGGCTGAGGGCCCCTAGCACCACTCCCTAAGTCCTTCCTAAAACTTCTACTGTGAACACAGAAGCCACACGGGCAGTCTTCAAGCACCAAGACTTGAAAATGATTAGACAAACTGATAGCAAGGCAGACAGACAAAACGGCAACTGAAAGCTAATTTTGGGGTAATCTGCATGTACTGGTCAGTGGTACAAAGTCTTGCCCTACTGGTACCCAGGAGTACATTTGAACCCAGGTGAGACTGACACCACTGCTACTCCTAATTTAGTCCTGGTTGGTTTAGACCAGGTTCAATCTAAGTCTAAGTCTAAGTTCAGTCTAGTCTACTTATCTATTTATTGGTATGTACTAGGTGCAAAATGTTATTTTAAGGGGAACCGCACTAAAAGCCAAATCAACAGTGGCCTTCGTGTAAAACTGAAATAACATTTGGCAACCTCTTATTATATAGCCTTCAATTCCAATGTGAGTAAAAAGGGAACAAGGTCATTTTATGTGACCCATGACCTATTTTTAGCAGGAAACAGCTGTTCACATTAAAGGCATTCTATAATAAATCAATTGGTGCCCCTGACATAGTTGTAAATTAAATATCACTGACTACGCATGAAGGGCATTTTTTTAAATTATTAAGTGACACAGCGACAGCTTTCCAGTGGACAACACGGAAAATTAAAATTTTAACCGGATGCACGTTGTTGCTAGAAAGAGGTTTCACTACAATGAGAATTTGCCTTGTGTTTTTTTGTTTGTTTGTTTTCCAAGCAGCCAACAGTGTTAATATACTTGAATTTACATACCACATACTATTAACAACATCACAGTGAAAATAAAACAGAAAACAAACTACTAAACATAAAATTTTTTGAAAAACTGACCAGAAATTTGGAAAAATACAATTCAATAAGATACAAAAAAGGGTAATGGCATTGGCTAGGGGAAAAACATACAGTAGCTGGATATTAATATAGTTTTAAACCCTAATAATTATGTCATTACTTTTAGCTTTTGTGTCAACCCTATTAATAATGGTTAAATGAAAGAAAAAATATTGAAATACATGTATTTATATTTTGCAGCAACTACAATGAGGTGTTTGGTTCAAGGGCATCCGGAGATGAAGAAAAGAGCACATAAAGCAGCATTGAGGGAGGGGGCACAACAGGGCAGGGGGAGGTGTAGTAGCCAGCTGGAGAAAGACTGGATTACTGTTGTAAGAAAGGTGTCAGCCAACACAAACAGTCAGTGGCCTCATGGCTGTGTCCGACTCACTTTAGCAGCTCTAACCTCTGTTCGTCGCACCCACTTATGATCTCAACTACAACTTCATTCTGGTATATAGGGTAAATATACAACCAAAATAAAAAGTCCAGAGTTAAATTTGTGCAGATTCTGTATTTTTTAAAATAAAATTGGTTATTGATTTCCATTTACAATTCAATTTGGATCTATACAAGTTTATCTGACACAATGTTAAAAAATACTTGTCTTTTCATCTACACAGAGGCACTCTATGGGACTGACAGTGTCTGGACTCCACATGCTGGTATAGTTTACTTTAAGTCAAGTGCTCTCTGGCTCTTCAGTTTATATACGTTCATACAACTGTAGGTCAAGCAGGCATATTGTCAGGACCCGACTCCGCACTGACAGCGACATGTTTGTTTTATTTTTAATGCATGGCAATGGACATAAAAGGACAAAAAAGTCTTGAGTGTATGGAATTTGCTATCTTTAGTCCAGGCAGAGCCAACGCTCACATGACGGACCAATTCATATCAAGTGTTAAGATATGTACCCACCGCACATGTTAAATGTAATATTATACTATAGATGCATAGCTATTCTAAGCCGCAAAAGTCGCAGCTAGTAATGTTGAGATAGCAGAGATGGACAGAGCACTGCACTGTATATGATGGAGGTCTATATGTTTTACCGACATTGTTGCAGGCACATCAATAACATGCAATTAATGAGAATCGACAGAGGGATACAAAGAATAATTAAGACAGAAATTAACTTTTTTGCTGACTGCACTAATCTAAGCCATAATAATAAATCCTCTCCCATTTTACTTGCAGTAGCTTTGTAAATTATATATTACGCATTAGTGATCTTGTTGTAAAGCGACGTTCGATGATTGATTTTTGAATTGCCATTTTGATGCATGTCCTTCACTCAGCATTATTTTGAGGTCATTTAAGTAGCCCCTAATGAATGTGCCTGACGCTCTTCAAGACAGCACTTTATTGAAGTAGAAGAATGCAGTTTCGATTCCCCTGTCTCCTTGGTGCTTCCCTCTTTCTTTTAATAAAAAAAGGACAAATACGAATTGGAAATTGAGCAAACAGCAAGTGATGGATAAGTCACTCTGTGCTGTATTTACATCGAAAACAGTGAGAGTTGCTTCTTATTAAGAATTATTGCGGCAAAAAGACAATATATTGAAGTGGCTGCTGCTGTCTAGTAGGCGAGTAGTGTTTGCTGCTTTAGCCTGTAGTGTAAAATGTTAGAAAAACTGGCAAGGATCCAAACAGTAGAAGCTGTAAATCTCACTGGGTGGTGTTCACACACTTGGTAGGCCTGCCAGCAACACCAAATAATGACACAACTTGAATGACTTGATTCTCCTTGGGTTACGTAATACAGTCTGCAGGGACTTTTGTGATACAACTTTACATAAAATAACATTAGAGGGACTAGAGTTGTCAAAAAGCAATGCTAAAATACTATTCCTTGCTAAAACTAATGGGCAAAATTAGATCCTACTTTGAAACTGTACAACTAGTAAATGTGCTGGTTTTAATTCCTGCAGCTGAATTGTTTTTGAAGATAAAAGGTCTACATAGCACTGAGCAGTTACATAAATGGAAACAGGATAATAAAAATGCTTGTCAAAAATAGTTCACATTCAAAAAATCCTGGTATTCTTGTTACACTATAGATAAGACATTGGTTTTAGTGTTGGGTATCAATATTATTGATATTATATATTACTATTCTAGTATCATGACACACACAAAACAAATTGAGACTAGGTAATAGCTAATATGGTGAAAACATATGAAAGTATACAAAGAGAGGCAAAAATGCGTGTGAAATCTGACGCCTTGTTCGTGGGTCATGAAGATGGGTCACCTGGTGAAATAGCGGGGGAGGGGATTGAAAAGGTTGGATGGCAAGAAAAGTGAGATGGCCTCTCACACTGTAACCAGAGACCCCCCCTCCTCCTCTCCTCCGCACAGAGCTGCACAGATCAACTGTCCGGACCCCAATCAACACCAGCAGATTTGGACCCAATACAAGAGATGGATTGATAGGACCTGTGGGTGGACGGGCATATGAATGTATAGGCGGGATCTACTTTACTGTACAACAGTATTAATGTCCATAGCTTCTCAATTTAAAGCAATAACAGGTGAGACACGCACAATAAGATACTATACACTTTAAAAGGATTATCATTTTTCCTTTTAGTTGTGTTCAGGGCAAACATATTTAAAACCATTGCTCAGAAGTTTCCTTAAATAAATTATAATTTTCCTTAAAGCTATTATTTTAGTTTAGTCTGTCCAATGGCCTATATAGCTATGTCATAACTGAGGTTATGGGTTTGAGTTTTTTGAGCGGTGTAGCAGCCCACACAAATTCTGATAGGATGTTGCTGTAGAGTCCATGGGAGGGACTTGTGTAAAATTGGACAGCTGTTGGTTAAGCATTTTCTGTACACATTGAAAACATATTTTGGGAAACTTCCAGACTATAGCTTTAATCAGATTCGTAATACTTACTTTATTTGTTTATGTTGTTAAAAAACAAGAATGCATTTTAACTTTGGCCAAAATTTGAAGTCTAGTACAAAACTCAAAACGAAGTAGAAGTTGGATCATAAAATCTATAATTTCAATGTTAAATGGTAGTTGGTCCAAAAGCCAATCCCAACTTGAAAGACTTAGTTTTAACAGTACTCATTTTCAAATGCTATAGTTCATTTGAAGACATTGTGTAGGTGAAAAAAACAAGTGGGTTTGTTTACGTGTCATATAACAGGATGTTCCAACTATACAATTGAAATGTATAGTACAATTTTGAATATGAACAAAGACCTATGCTCTACATTTACATTTGACTGGATGATCAAGTGTGCGTCAGACTGACATTATAGGCTGGCCTTGTAAACAGCCATTTCTAATCACAGTAGAAATGTCAAGAATGTATATGTGACAGCAACATGACAATGGCATGTTGAATACACAATGGAGGGAGGAGCTTTAACATTATGTGGGCTATAGATTTCAGCGATTAGGGCCAACTTTATTTTCACTTGAGTTGCAGCAAGGTTTCTCCGAGTGGTGGTATAAAAGATTATCACAAGTAAAATATAGATACAAAAATAAAGGTCCAATTTAAGCTAACTAAAACAGACTTTCTGCCATTTTATCTTATGTTCTTCTGAAAAATATATTTCAAGGTTCCTAAAATAAGATGTTTTATTTGTCATCGAGTCAAAAATTTATTCAAAAAGCTTGTGACATTATATGGTCCCTTTAAGGTATCCACTCTTTCCAAGCAATATAAAACACAACTAACCCTTTCAATCAATGGAAACACGGATTGACAGATAAAGCCATCAGCTGATGAGTCCCATTTGTGGCCCACTGATCAATAAAGAAGACATCAGCTCATATAAGCCGAGAAAAGAATAATGTTTAAACAGGGACAGCGAATGGGGGGTTGTCCAATAGATCCAACTCCCATCAATGCTAATTACTTTTTTTTCTCTAAATGACACAAGTGTTACAAGGAGGTGTGGCTAAAATAGTATACAGGCTTATGTATAGCTGAAAAATAGGTCATGCTATTTCTGTACAATGATAAATATATAAAATTAACAAAAACAGAAAAGTAAAGGTAATTTATCGTCACATATTTATACCCAAGCCTGCCAGGTGTGCTGCAGGAGTTTTTGGTGACTGTGTCTTAACAATCAAAGTGCTTGTTTTATTAGGCTGCTTTGCACGCAAGTCCCTCGCTGTGTGGCTTATGCAACTGTTGTAGAGATGCACTGGAAGTGAGCTCAGGGCTATTGTATTGGTGTACGGCTCCTTTGGGGGCTGTAATGCATTTCATACAAACCATCACAGGGGTGTGGAGGCCAGGAAACATGACTTCAAGAGCACACACAGGACACAGATGGAGAAGTAAGACACTAAACTCTGGGGGAGACCTGCAAGTTTTTTTTCTCTTCAGTTGAACACAGTAAATAATAGCATAATACTTTAATAGAAATAGAAAATTATGTGATTATATGTTTTTAATGTGCATTATAACAGGTTAGGAATTTATCATCAAATCTCTATATTCTTTGAATTGATGGTGAAACAAGATAAATACATGGAGCAGCCCAAGTTATTTTTACACTGACCAATGACCTCGCTGAGAAGCATGAATCTGCTTGCAGCCTGCTCGTCCTCCTTACTCAGTTACGCACAAGCATGTGATTAAGAATCTTTCAGCTCTGCAGCTTAGAGGCTCAAATCCCAATACAGTATGGTCGTAATTAAAGATGGACACAGTGGCAGCACATGGCTGTGCAACAATCTGGCCAAGTGCCAGAGGAAGTAACACGAAGGTGGCAAGGAGGTGGGAGTGACCAGAGCTAACTTTAGTTAAAACAGAAAATAATAGGCCTGAGATTTTAATCTAATGGGCGACTCACAAGCACACAAAAACAACTCCGCAGGAAGAGTGCCATTTCCTTTTGTTTTCAAAGAAGAGTAGGGCACAGCCACCAAAGACGCTTCTAGGCTGAACTATAATTTACCAGTCAAAGGGTGGAGTTCACCACAAGCAAAGATAATTTCAGGTCTCAAATAAATCATCATTGTAACCACAAAATGTTTGATCACATACGAAAGAGAGGATGGCCAATAAGAATAGGCTGGCCTCTTCTTCAGGGCAATGATTACAAACCACTACTTAGTGGCTGAATTCACATATCATTTAGGTTCCCACCCTTTCCTGAGACCAACCTTATGATATGTTTTGCTGACCATTTTACAGTCTGGGTTATGATCCCAGTTCAGCTTTCTGCTTCCAACAGAGACCCTGTTTTTCTTCACAAGCTGATGGCCCTGTAACCTTCCCTGTGTAACCCTGGCATCTCGTCTGCCCTCATCTCCTCCTGTGGTTTTCCATGTCTGTAATCCTAATGCTTCCTCTTTTTCCTTACTTTTACAGATGCAGACATGCCACGGTCTCTCCCTTGGTTTGCTCCGTCCATGTTGGGCCTATCAAAAAGTTGGCCTCCACTTATTTGGAGATCATTAATCATTCTGTGCCGGGACAGGAGGCCCCTTAATCCAGTCCCCTTCCTCCACCACCACCAAGCTTCACCAAGCTACAGGCTACAGCATGGCCCACAGCAGTCCCTATCCCCCATGGCGTTATCAAGTTTCAGCAGTTGTAACTGTAGCACAATAAACAGAGGGGGGAAGGCAAATGAGTTGGAGCAAAGCAAAAGGAAGAGGATGGAGACAGGCAGATACAAAGACTTGAGACAACAGAATGCAATTTCCTGATGACATTTCATTGGTGCAGTCACTTTGTGCCCGACAGGCCAGGGCTTGAAGGTATAAATCAATCATAGGAAATTTCCAAAATGGCCAAATTAACACATGGTAATGGGTGTTTTTGTTGTCACGCCAACACTTTCAACCCCTGTTAGTTTCCAGAAGTTGTGGTATTATAGCAAACGAAAACGGGGCCATATCAAAGCGCCAGAGAATGTTCCTATTGTGTATGGTGTTTGGACAGAGGGCCCAGGCTGTTAGGGGAGCGAGTGTTAGCCTGACCGGGGGAGTAATATAATGCATGCATGGATCCCCCAGAGCCCATTCACGCTGTAATTGGTGTGGACAGAGCTCTGGGTATCAGCGTTACAGCTAGAAGACTTCCTCTCTTGTCCCGGAGAGGAAGAGCTTTGCACATACAAAACATCATCATAATAAATTATTATATTCCAGGAAATCTGCTATCTAGTCATGAAATTCTGAGGACTCTCTCAGCTGATTTCAAATATATAACTATTCACAAGTGCAACATTGTTTGCCACTTGCTAATCTTTCACTAAAATAATCGCTTTGGCTGCAGCTACTTTATTATGGAATAGAAGTTAAATCCAGGTTCATTCTTACAAGTTCTTGGAAAGTAAACTGTGAAACTTTTAACTTCAAAATAGTTCTAGCCCACAGAATGTGAAAAAAAATCCATTATGCTAGAGCTTTAGTCAGCGACAATCAAAACAACACTGTCATCACAAAATTTTGCAGGGCTAGTACAACAAATTTATTCCTGCTAAATCTGTATACACAATACCTGATTTTGTGAAACTGTCAAAAAATATAAAAAAAAAATATCTCACTGTCAAACACTAACCAGGAAATATGAGCAAGCAGCGGTTTGGAGTTGGCTTCTATTTCCTTGAACCAAAATTTAAATAAAAGCTGTGAGGTAATACAATGTGTTGCTTTTAAATAAATCAGTACTTACAATAATTATATCTTATTATAACTAATAGATTCTAGTTCTAGATTGATAAAGGACGTATTGACCAGTCAGAGGGCTCCTGTCCTGTGGATGTGATTGGGTAAAAAATGTAACCCTGGCTCTATAACTAAAGAGGGTCTCAAAGTATCATTCTTTTCTCAGGTGACTTCGGTGATGCTGACTATTGACTGAATAATTATTTTTTGCTAACTTACAAAGAGAAAAAAAAAATCTAGCAGTGCAGCTTTAAACCCCAAAAAGATTACTCATGCTTGCCACCTTGTGTGGGGGACTCGATTCTCCTCACTGAAGGGGCTAAAACACTTGTCTTTTCCCTCCATTAACCCCTCCCTCCTGGACTCCAATGAACAGGAGCCTCTCTCTCTGCCTCTGTCCATCACAGGCTGCGCCCATTAATCATCTCAAGTGGACAGCGCTGACAGGCAGTTGGCTGCATCACTCCCCTAATTTCTTTTCTCTGTGCTATCGTCCCTTTTAGCTCCCGTAGCAGCCACACTCACTAACCGAAACTCCCCCCTGTCCCAAACATGTCTGTCTGTGGCCCAGTGTCAAACCAAAACAAACAATCACCCATCTGCTTTTTTCGAAATCTTTGAGGTGGTTAATGGTGTTGAAGCCTCTTCTGGGTTCCCTGTGGGTCAAAACTGTAATTTATATGATGGACCAGTCATGATGGAGGTCTTGGAATTTTAGAATTAGATAAGAATTAAGTCAATTATTGGATGATAATAATAGTAGAATCTGGGATTATTGGTCAAAACTGTGTGTGTGTGCCACAGTTCAGTTTATTAGAAAGGAGTCCAATTTCAATTTATTCTGAAATGGATACTTAGCTTGTGGGATTACAATATTGAGCTAATACTACATTGCGATATAGTTTACTGCAGCACTAAACAGTAGCATTCTAATCAGAGATATCTCACTCTAAAAGGTGGATGACATTTACAGCTAAACTTTGCAACCAGGAAGAAATGTGTGTAAGTAAGACGAATGGTCCCGGTGATGAGTATAACAAATATTCCCTGTGGTCCGGTGTGACAGGGGAGTTGTAATTATGAAATAAGACGCAAGATGCAGTTCCCATCAATGGCCTCCTTTACCATCAGAGAGGATTTAGGACAGCTGCTAACATTCCTCAACCACTAACACACATCACACATACACAGTAACACACTGTTTGTGCCTGTTTTTAAGCGTAAAGGCAGGAAATGGGAATCCCTCGTAAGTTTTCCTTCCGCTGCTGTTTTCCTCTCAAGGCCTGGAGGCCCCACATCGAGGTGGAAAAAGCACTTCTCCATTTGTCTTCGATAGACTAGAGAGTTCTTGTAACAATTTGAGGCATTTTGTTTAGGGGTGTCAAAATAGCGCGTTAATTACGATTAATTAATTACAGCCCTGGTTAACGCGTTATGATTTTTAATCGCATTAATCTATTTTTTAATCTCAAACTTCTGTGTGCGAGTTTATATGCGTTGGTCTTCCTGTGCTTGAGTTGTTGGGGGTGAAAAACAATGGTCCGTCACATCTGGAGGTGTTGTTTTAGTGAGAGACACAAAAAGATATGGAAATAAGTCTGAGCTTGTGCTTTTTAAGTTTCGTTTTCCACGTAAACAAAAATTGCGTGCTTCAGCTCCGCTTCTGTTCCGCTTCTGTTCTGTTCTCATAGTGTCCGCTCTCGCCAGTCCTCCTCCGCGTGCATAATGTGTGTGTATATGTGTGTGTGTGTCACCCCCGCCCCACTCTGCTATCGCTGCGATCCAGGAGCAGAATTCAGTGCCATCCACCGCAGAGCTAAAGTAAATGGTCTCATTGACATGTCATCACAGGTGGAGGAGCGAGCATTTGTTTGCGTGTGGTTTGAGGGAGTCGTCCCCCATTCCTCAATGTACAGCCTCTTAAATGTTGAGGAATAAGACACAGGTCTACATAATTTCTGGTTTGTCCTTTAAACCAATAATAAAGCAATACACTTTCATTTTACCGTTTTTATGGCAATTTTGATTAAAAGTTTCAGACATTATACGCTGCTTTTGCAACCAAAAAAAAAAAAAAAACTTATTTTGAGGGCTTTTCTCAGCACTTATTTCACTATTATTTTGGTTAGGCTATGGGATCTCTTTGTCACTGTATTTTGATTTAATAGTCTGTAAGTCCACAGAAGGCTGTTCAGCAGGTAATCACGCATCTACAGACGATCATGTTGTATAAAAGAAAATCTGCCCCCCCCTGGCGCAAATGTCAAACTATGTCTATGACTAAAGCAGGACTGAACCAAAACTACACCAGGACTAGACCTTCTCACACATATTTCTCATTATCTCAGTTCACTTAAAACGGATGTATTAAACTCCTTCTCTGAGTTAAATCCACATATTCTGGTTCGTATTGTCTGGATGTGAAGCAGTCCATGTAAGACATTCGTGTGAACAGTTTATTCAGTGAAGGCACAGCTGGACCATCTGCCAAAGCCTGGTGTTTCTTCCACCTGAGAAGATCCAACAAAACCAGCTCAAATCCCAGCCTGTACTCAGCGGAGTGTGAATGTTTTATAAAGAGTGTGTGGGGATTGTGTTCTGAATGTTTTATAAAGAGTGTGTGGGGGATTGTGTGGGCTGCATGTTTAATGAATGAGATGTCACCTGTTTTATGCAGATTTAAAGTTTCTACTCTCAGGTTCTTGTGTACTTTGGGTCGATTGATTTTGTTACCGTTGCTTACACCTCTGAGGCATTATGTCGTGATATAGGGCAATACAAATAAAACTGAATTTGAACGTATTCTGTCTCATATGCTTTTTACGTAAGGTTTATGTTAAGTTAAATGTGTCACTGTAAAGACAAAAGTCCAAGGAAGAGAGGAATGAAGGCAACTGGAGCAAAAGTGATTTGTGGTGAGAGATAGAATCATTCTGAACATAATGAAAAAACTATTGTGGTCATCAACATTTGTGTAAGGACTTGTCCAGTAAAAATTAAGAATGTGACCTCCTCCAAAAGTCTAACTGTTACTAATGTGTACATTAAATAAACATACAATGTGAGGTACATTCACTAATGTTTCCTAACCTGCTCTGAGGTGGTGATGGGGGAGTGGGTGTGATGGGGGTGTTTGTGGTGATGGGGGAGTACCCAGTGACATGTGGCCTGTGTTTCTGCTTTACTGCCTCGTTACACTGAACTACAGACCTGTTTGCTCAAGGGCCCCAAGGCAGTGTCACATCTGCCCTTCACCACTGTCCCAGCCACTTTAGAGGCTAACCACTCTGCCACTGTGAGTGTGGGGGTGGTACCTGGTGAGGGTGGGGGTCTGGTCGTCCACAGGGAGGATTGTGATGAAGGCCATACCCAGGATTGAGTGCTCTCCGTCGGACAAACTCAGCTCCACAGAGTCCTGGAGAGTCTCAGAGCCATCATGGACGTAAACCAGCTTCAGACCTGAACAAAAACCAGGACTGAACCAGGACTGAACCAGGACTGAACCAGGTCTAAAGCAGGAATAAAGCAGGAATAAAGCAGGAATAAAGCAGGAATAAACAAGGTCTAACACAAAACTAAACCAGTACTGAACCAGGACTGTACCAGGACTAAACCAGGACTAAAGCATGTCTTTAAAGACTTGTACCTTCCCTGAGCTCCTGTAGGGTGAACTCTTCGATGCTCAGTCCTGCCCCGGACTTGAGGCGGCCATCTTGGGGAGGGCTAAGGTGTGGCCTGAAGTGGGTGGGGTCGATGAGGCGTCCATGTTGGGGCGGGCTCAGGACGGTGAAGGTCAGAGGGTCGAGAGGAGCGTCCAGATCAGAGCCGTCCAAGAGGTCAGGGGTCAGCTCCCGGACCCCGCCCTCAGACACCTGCAGGTCACAGGTTAGAGGTCAGAAGGTCAGAAGGTCAGAAGGTCAGAAGGTCAGAATGTCAGAAGGTCGGGGTCAGGGTTAGGGTCGAGGTCAGGGTCAGGGAGTTTGTTTTGGAAAAGTTAGTATATCATTTTTTTTGTGTTCTTACAGTAAAATTGTTGAGAGTCAGCGTCGGCCTCTCGTCATTGGTCGGGCTGATGATGATGTAGACAGATGAAGGGGCGGAGTCGTGCTGTCCGTCATTCACAAACACGGTCATGTGATCCACTGTAGGCTCCGCCCCCTTGTGGTCTGATTGGACGTAGTTTATGAAACCGGAGTTCAGGTCTGTCAGGCTGAAGGAGTCTGAGGAAAACAGAGACCAGACTGTATATAGAACAGAGACCAGACTAACATCTGTGTATAGAACA
>JAVQKG010116724.1:0-12535 GCA_036025885.1 Hypseleotris bucephala | reverse complement strand
TTAGTTTTAATTTGTCAAATTTATGATCAAATTTTTAACATTACATTTTTTAGTTATTATTTTGCTTATCTAATAGTGCTAACTCTTTGTAGGTGAGATTTTTATTTTGGCAAAATCTATAAAGTGTAAAGGGAGTGGGTACTTTATCTTATTTACTGACGTGTTTCCACCAGTGTCCTTTAAGCCTGTATGGAGTGGGTTAATCGAGTATAATGATACAAACAAAAACACCAAAACATTCCTTTATTGATATAAGCATGAAAGTGTTTACCTCGACAAATGCAAAGACCATAGCAGTCTCACAGGCCTGCATCTGCTGCTGGGTGTGGCTGAGTCTGACGGCCAGGGCCTCCCATTGCTGCCTCAGATCTGCAGCTGGAGAATGAGAGGAATATGAGGGATATGAGAGCAGAGATAAGGGATACGTCCAACCTTCTGAAGATGAAATATAAGCACTTTACAAGCACTTTCAAGTTGTTTTCAGGTGATTTTATGCACCATATAACTTCAGTTTCAGGTGTGGCACTCCCTTCCTTGTTGGTTTAATGTTAATGTCACTACATAGTTTGAAGAGGTAGAAAACAAAAAATATACAAAAAAGTAAAATAAATTGCACAAAAAAATCCAAATCAAAAGTTTTCGAACCTTAAAAATAAAATTCTCTAAAATAATCAAAAAATCTGTGTGTTTTAAGTGCGAACTGTTGCTGACATTGGGAAGGCCTTGGTCATTTATTGTTGTAAATTCTTCAAAATTTCAAGCATTTTCAAGCACTTTTCAAACCCTGTAAATGCACCCTAAAAATTCAAGCATTTTCAAGGATTTCAATCCCCCGTATTAACCCTGAGAGAACCACCTTTACATTCATGTCCATACCGTCTGCCTTGTCTTTGAGCTCTTTAGTGAGAGCCGACCTGGACACATGCTCCATCAGTCTGAGGAGGTCTGTCCAGCGCTGCTCCCGAAAACACGTCTGCACATGTCCCAGGAAGGTCAGGTTTTGTTTCCTGGAGAAGGTCTGAGAGAAGAGGTCCTCAAAGACTTCACGGAGAGGCATCAGGATCTGCTTATGGTCCACCGGCTTATACCTGGGGAATATAATGTTTCAGAATTAAAATATGGTTTAGCAATTTTTAAAAAATCATGTAAGAAACTGGCTTGCCATTATTCCAATACACAAATTCAATAAAAATTAAGCAGGTCAAATGTCTGTCAAAATCAAAACACAAATATAGCTTTTAGATAAAGATTTCAAGAAAGCTAAACCAAAGCTAAATTAAATCCAGAGACAGCAGTTCTTTTGGCTTTGTCTTTGGAAGAAAAGGGAGCCGAATACTTGCATACCATGGCAATAGAAAGCAAGTTTTGGTAAAAGTACTAGGATAATGTCAATCTTTAAATGTTATAAGTAAAGCACAGAAAATTACTCATTGTACATAAACCATATAAAAAGTAAAATTGAAAAAAAGAGTGTGTCTCACCCTCCCAGAAGATCAGCTGTGTCACTCTGCTGATTCATGTTCACTACTCGTAGCCTGTGACCTGTACAATCACACATTAAAACAGTTAGCTTATATTAGGTATGAAAGTTTTAACAAATATAATAAGAAAATATAAACTAAAAACACTTGTAAAGAATGCCATGTAGGTGTTTGTGTGACCTGTGAGGTGGGCCAGGTGTTGTACAGTGGAGGTCTTCCCCGTCCCGGTCTCTCCCACCAACAGAACCGGCTCAGCTTTATCCACACACACGGCCAACTGCTCCAGCAGGACGGCCGAGGGACGGGTGAAGGCGAATGTATGATGGTCACTGGAGAGAATTCACATGAAAGAGAAAGATTAGACATGTGCTAAAACAAAGTATAAGATTTATTAAGTTAGTTTTTTTTGTGTAAATAAAATGTAACCCAGTTCATAGCTGATGTTAACTTAAGTGTTTTTCTTTATGTTTTTGGTGAAAGTTCATACTAGTGTCTTCTAAAGTTAAACTGTTTTAAAGGGTTCTTTTTGTAAGACAGAAGTGGCAAACTTCACTGAAATACTTTGTGAAAATGAGTGTCATGTCCTTGCACACAGAACAATGTTGGATTCAGATCAATAAAATAAGTCAGTCAAAAATTTGAAAGGCTTGCACATCTAAATGTTGTAAGAACTTATAACAATTTAGATGATGATTGCAAAATTTTGACCAACATATTTTTGACGGACACATTATTTATAGCGCAACTTTTCCACTGTGTTTCAATAAAATTTTCAAACTGCAGACAGTGGTGCAAGAAGGACAGACATTGCAAGTTACTTCCTGGGGCTTTTGGAGAGTCTACCCATATTACTATGAAATATTTGTCATCATGTTGACATTAAAATGCTTTTTGTGAATGGAGTCACTGTTATTCAATCATCCCATCATGTTTGTCCTCTAATACGTGTCCCTTTTGTAATAACATCAGTTTTGGAATCACTCAATATAAATTTTGGGATGGCCTATAGTTGGGACCATTAGATCAGTGTATTTAACATAATGTGGCATAAAAAAATCAATTGCCTGATTATTTGGTGTTGTGGAATTGGGAGTGATTTTCCGTAGCGCTAGGAGCTAATGCATATTTGGTGTAAAGTGAGGTCAAAGGAGGCGTCGAGGCGGATGTCCCACTTACACACTCAGCTGCACGGCTTCAGTCTGCCTTCGACCCACTGTCACTCTGCCCACTGTGGCCTCCAGCTCGCCCAGGTTCAGAGCAGGCTGGTACATCTGACAGAAGTACTGGGCCTGGACAAGAGTAAACACAATTATTATTTTTGGTCAGGGTTCATACTAGGGATGGGATAATATACAATAATATCGTTCATGGCAATAAAATCACTGACAATTAATCAATCATGGCTATTTTTAACATTGTGATAATCGTTCATCAAAATAATTGTCATTTATTTGCACCCCTTTCAAGTTATATTCTCATGTGCTTCTAAGCATCATACAACTGGACCATTGGCAGAGTTTGGGGTGTTGCACTACAAGACCTGAAGTATGTCATTGATTGTTTGAAGTAAATAAAAAAAATATTTAATACAAAAGTAGAAACCACAGAAAAAAATCAAAGCAAAAGTTAATGGAATGTACTGTATATTCTTGGCGCAGACGTTGATATGACATTAGTCATTTGTTATAATTTCAATTTTTACAGAAAACAATCAAGTATTTCCATGTGCTGCATTATAAATTCAAGCACTTTCAAACTTTGAAATTTAAGCATTTTCAAGGATTTCAAGCACCATTACAGTATGATTGTTATTATGTAGAATTAAGTTTGTTCCAGAATATTTTACTGTTACCTTTTCTTTGGAGATGTTGAGTTTGCTGCCGATAATCTCTGCCATTCTCAGTCGACTCTCAGGGCGAGACAGCATAGATGTGAAGCAGTCCAGGGCCTGGGGAAGATAAAATGGACATCATGTAGGAGTTGAACGAAAATAATTAAACATTTTAAAATGTAAGGAAAATGTAAAGAAAAGTATAGATGTGGCTACCTCTTGGAAGACATTTTGTGCCGTAGCTGGAGATGTGCTGTTGAAGTTCACACTAATGCGTTCACACCATTTCAACAGGTCTCTGTAAAAACACGATTATGATAAGAATGATAAAATAATGTAGTACTATTTTTATACTAGGCATGGGACAATATTTATTTTTGTCTCACGATCTTTATAGTCACAATAATTGCGATTAATGACAATATCACAATAATTTAAAAATAAAGGTTTAAAATGTCCTTAAAATGCTAGTTTAGAATTTCAACAGTAGATTTAATTGTAGGGTGAAACTAGTCTAAAGGGCACTGAGTTGCAAATAAATCATTAATTATTGTGATGAACGATTATCTCGATAATTAAAAATAGCAACGATAAATTAATTGTCAGTGTTTTTACAGCGATATTATTATGATATTATTGTATATTGTCCCATCCCTAATTAATACAGTGAGGATTACAAAGACATGTAGATTCATGGAAATGTAAACACACTTGTACAGTATGTAGTGTTAATAGCATGAACCAATATGAGCCACTGATACTAATTAACTCAACAGACACAGACAGACATACAGTAATAGATACTGACTAAATGAAGCCTTATATGAACTATAACACAAGTACAATTTATGTCTAGACCAGACATAGTCAACCAACCAGTTTTAGAGCCACTCTTTGGCACCTCTCTTGTGGCTCTTTAAGTATTTTGTTATCTAAGTTAAAGGTAAACTAAAATTAAACAAGCACTTTATGTTCAAACCATGTCTAAAGCTGGTCTAAACAAGGTCAACACTCAAGTCCAAACCAGGATTTAGCCAGGTCTAAGCCTAAACAAAGTCTTAACCAGATTTTACAGAGAAAAGGTCTAAACAAAATCAAACCTTCATACCAGATTTTCAGAATTACTAATAGCCAACAAGTTCTTAGGAAACAGCCAAAATTCCACCAGTGGTAGCCACATGTTTTGGTTGTGGCTCTTCACACAGGGACATTTACGATTCGGCAAAAAAAGTCTATTTTGATCCTAGCGGTTGCAGACCTCTAGCCTAGATCTACAGGTACAACACAGTAGTAGCATTTGACAGGACAAAGGGGCCTATTACCATGGATGTCGGACTGGGGGGTAAAGGGTTATTTATACTGGCAATTTTCAAAATAATCTAAGCTAAACAAATCATATTTATTACTTGTTCTGTACCACTCAGATTAATAGCTGAGATATACAAAAAAAATTGTATGTGGGCCCACCTAAATGGTTTGTACCTAGGGCCCATAATTGTGTGCTACGCCCCTGCCTATTACCTAACAGGCCTGCCCTGAGCCGCCCTGTACAAAGGGTGACTCCGGCTCACATATTTGATCCACAATTGATCGGAAGGCAGCAGCTCGTGGAAAAGCTCTTTAGCACTAATCTTTAGTCCCACACAGACGATCTGGGAGGAAGGCCAAAACTGGTCAAGAACTTTTTGTCCTTTTGGAAAATGTAGTGACAAATCAAAAAGCTCATCTTCTACTAGCCTGAGGGAGATCACACTTAATTAGGCACAGGCGGATATTACATTTTGTCTCACAGTTATTGACACCATAATATCACGTTAATTAAAAAACAATGCATACACGTTTAAAAAGTTCCTAAAATGCTAGATTAGATTCTCAGCAGTACATTTTATTGTAGGTTGGCGCTAATATCACTTGAAATTTATAGGCTACTTACGGAGATTCAAATAAATGACGATTACTGCAAATGAACGATTATCACAATGTTAAAAAATAGCCACGATAAATTAATTGTCAGTGTTTTATTGCTATAAACGATATTATTGTATTGCCCCATCCCTACACTCAATATTAAAACAAAGTGGACAAGACCTGTGTAAAGAGTACCTTGAAAAGTCACACAGTCTGGCTCTAGGCTCACCTCATTGACAGAGCTCGTCCCTCCAAAGGGCCTGTCCGGTCCTCCTCGGTTGCCTGGGGGCTGTTTGGGCCGGAGGGGCTGGAAGTGTCCGGTTCAGAGTGCCTGTCTCCGGTCAGCTGACAGTAAATATCCAGGAGCCGATCTGAGACCACTGTGAGCTGAGGATACCTGCTGGTCACAACCTGGACAGATAAACCAACAAATGATTGAACAACTCAACTTTTAATGATGTTTAGATGATTCAGCCAATATTCCCCAAATCTTTTAATTTTATTACTTGTAACTTCTGCCTAAACTCTTTTAGTCTATGTTCACGACCAAAAGTGTCAATGTAAACAACGGTCTGAGACTTGAGCTTGAATGTTATGACCAAGAATAAATAAATACATAAACACAACTGAAAATAATAATAATGTTTAACGTAATTATTATGGAGTTCTGTTGGGTAATTGTGTGAGCTACATGTATGTTTTTTATGTATTCTAACACCAACCTTCTTGAGCTCTTCCCGGGTCATGTTTCCCATTTGCAGTTTAGTCCAGTATTTATCCAACAGTGAGGCGTGGGAATTCTGTGGTTTGTGCCAGCTGCCACTGCTGTAATGCATCCTGCAAAATAGAAGGACCAACTAGAATATGCAATTCTAAGTAACAGGTAAAGTGAGCAATCTCTACCTTCAAGAGATTGAGGTATTTTAGTTGTTAACAAATTAACAGGTACCTTCTTGTTGCAAAAAACTGAAATCCAGGAGCAACATCGATACAATCCTCACGTCCCGGAATCACCAACTTCTTATTTTCCATTAGCGGAAGGAGAACAGAAATCTAGACCGAAAATGAGTCCACGTGTTTGAAATAATTTTGAATAAGATACTTTGGTCACACTTGACTTTACAGCATGGTAACTGTATGGTAATATTGTGGTAATAAACAGGCAATGATATGGTAAGTATCAAGTAGTTCTTATGTATTTACCCTTGTAATTTCATGCAATGTATTTAGCATGGTAACAAGATAGAGGCATAATATAGAATAACCAAGTAATTATGGGTAATCTATGGTTAGGGTTAGAATTCAGGGTTAGGATTGGTCATTTCATAGAAAATACTTGAAAATGAACCATAATTACAACACTGTCTTATGTTTATTACTTGTTTATTACCATATTATTACCAAGCTGTAAAGTAAAGTGCTACTGATATTTTTGTAGAATTAGATTTAAATTTACCACATCCAGAGGAGCATGGTCAATGTCTTCCAGGAGGATCCACTGTCCTTTGGAGACGGCCTGAGTGAGGGTCCCCGGCTGCCACACAAACTTCCCCGGGACATCAGTGCAGCGGTACAGGCCCAGCAGCATCTGAATGACAAAACAGAGATGCTAATCAAACTGCCAGAAACCACTGGGGATACACAATAAATCACTATATTATTGTATTTTTCAAAATCACCAAACTTACACACTATATTTGGACATACATTTACACTATTATAATTTTTCTATTAGAACCTTGAATGAAAATGTTATATAATTTAAGTCATGATTACCTTAATTTAGTCTGACTTAGATCTTGTTTTAGTACTTTTTTAGTCTTAAGTTGTGGTTTTGAAACAATTTAAAATAGTAAAAAAAAGGAGCTATAGCTGCTTAATTCAAAATATCATAAAAAATATCAATAAGGTAAGGTTAACAGTTTATTGTCCCCCGTATGGGGTAATTTAATTTGCATGTTTTTGGTATTCGGATGTTTTTCCCATATTATTCAGCCCTACCAACAAACCAACTTTCTCATTCTGTACTGAGATTTTTGCTAAGTTTATCTTGGCTTCACAGTCTCACCTTGCTGTCAGTCTGGTCTCCCAGCTGGACCTTTATCATGTCAGTAGCTCCTCTGTGCCCGGTGACGTGTGCCATAAACTCCACCAGCGCAGTTTTACCACACCCAATGGGCCCCTCCAGAAGCACCGGCCGCTGGGACGCTACAGCCAACGCCAGCCTTCTCAGGTTACAGCATGTCGAGTCCACCAGCACAAGGTCCTTGGGGTTTGTCTAAAAATATAATTCAATGGTTTACTCAAATAAGACGATGTTTAAAATAAAAAAATGAAATTGAGGAAAATTGACTATCTGATCCCATTAGGTAGTCTGTAGTCTGTAGAGACCAGGGGAGGGTCTTAAGTAAAACATAATAAAATAATGACAGATTACCTAGTTCATTCACTTTTTCACTTAAAGATTCTTTTCACAAAACCTCTCTGTGCAAATATTTTTTCATCTAATACTTTTTTGAACAATGTAAATCTAATCTAACAAGTCTAATAAATGAAATTATAATAATAGTGGAAAAATATGTCATGTAATTAAGTTAAACAATTATACGTTACCAGAGGTGATTGATTGACTACCTGGATAAAAGAATGAACCTTCACAGAAAAGAATGAACCTTCCAGAGGTGAATTATAACAATATTGTACATAGTAACTTGATGAATAACTTGTACTTCTAAGACTAGTTTAACCGCACTATACTTAATGAGCATCAGAATACTAACTAACATTATGTTTTACAATATATTTTTGGGGTATAAGTAGATGCTATTTTGAAACTTCCAAACAATTTTGTAACATGAAAAAAATAAAAAAATAAAATTAAAATCAGGGCTGTTTTACCTGTACTTGTTCAGTCTGTCTGGGGGCTGTTGTGGGCAGAACTACCCCACACACGGCCACCACGCTGGGGCACAGGTCCTCCGACACCACCTGGCCTCGGGTGAATCTGTTGGCTTTCTCCTGGTGCCACTTTACACTGCTCTGATTGGCTAAGACCAGAGCCTTCTCCACCTGCAGCTGCTGGCTTTCTTCTAAGCTCCTAAAAGAAATAGAAAAAAATCAATCATGGCATGTCTTATTAATGTCTCTTGTAATCTTAACTTTCCATGTATTTTAAGGTTAGGATTATAGGACTATTAAATATTGTTTTTTTTATTCAATCACAGACAAGCATTTACTCTAACATTAATTCACTAGGGACAACTGAGTGTCACCAAAGATCTTAAAATGTGGGAAAAAAGAACTCCCAGTAGCACAGGCAATAATACATTCAACTTTACTTACTTAATTTTCATGTGTAGGATCTCATCAGCAGACAGCACCTTTTTGTAAAATATTGTCTTCTGGTTATCAGTCATCAGAGAGACCAGCGCTAAACAATGGGCTGTGTACCTGTTTACAAAGAGGACAGTTGTATATTCTGCAGAACGAGTTAATGTAAAAGAAAAACTACTACACTAAATTTGAAAACAAAGCCAAATAAGGACAAATATAAAGAGTGTCAGTGTCAGATTTAAGACCATGTCATTATTGCAATATGGATATTGCAACATCATATATTACAATAACAATAATTTTGCCATATATTATGCAGCCCTAGTATTGAATGTTTAAGTTTTCGTTCATACCCTCGGACTATGGTGTCTCTGGTGAGTAGTTGGGACACACATGGGCTCCAGTCCCACAGTGACCTGTATTTGAGGCAGTCGTTTTGAAGGAGGCGCAGAGTGGCCCCCATCAGGTCCCGGAGCTTCATCCTGCGGGGCCCGTACTGCATCGCTGCTGCCTGCTCACTGGAGAAGAACAGACGCTGGAACACAGGAGGGGCCATGCTGAAGTACCGGGCAGCAAACCTACAGAGGCAAGCAGTCTGCGTCAGTCTAACACACTCATACATGCATGTAGCAAGATATTCAAGGTGTCAATGTTGTGTGTTTTTTGAGGGTTAAGTACTGTATGTAGTGTATGTGATATCATATCTTAATGCTTAAAAGACATACAGTAGGTCAGAATCAATAGCTTCATCAAAATTTCTGCCACACACACAGCAATGGCATATTTTAAAATTTCAAACAGAGTGAAATTAAACTTTTTTTCAAAGCTCTATACAAGTGATTTTATTATTTATTTACTCCACAATAATACACTGCTGGTTATAAACAGCCTCAGCTGCCCGAGGGCAAACTGACCGAGTACAAGAATGTCATTCTGCAGTACTATTGGCATTTGGCAGTATGAAAATGCTTTGCTGATACTGAAACATCAACCTTATGATTTGTAGATTACTTAAAATTTAGATGAACTTGTCAAAAGCAATACAAATCTAGCTTGTATATGTGCATTAAAACAGTTGTGACAAGGTGTTTTTAAATGTTAGAACTAGAAACTCACAATTAACAAACTCACACACAATATAATTTTAACAAATAGATCAGCAGTAAATGTTCTTACGCAGGAGCATCAGGACTGATATGGAGGACTTTACTGAGGGCCACACACAGTCGTTCGTGGAGGTCATGACTGGACCTGCCTCCGGCTCTGACTCTCTGAGCGTTTCTCTCGAGAAGATCCAAAACCAGGGGTCGCAAGTGTCTCGCGATCAACACAGTGTAGTCCTTCTCCAACAAGAGCTGAGCCAGACACTCCAGAATACACTGACGGTCCTGCTGACTCCAGATCTGAGGCCCAGGGATGGAATAATGTGATTTTAAAACATGGTTGTCCCCCTCAGACATGACTTACGATAGTTTTGTAAATTTCTTTGACTTTGCAAATTGACATCTCTGTTTATAATACTGTCTATAATATTCAATAGCACATCTAATCAGTGACATAAACACAAATCTCTTATAAAACCAAAATGCACAGGGGCAATTACATCCACATTAAAACCCAGTATGGCTGCACTCTCATATCAGTCTATACAGTGTGTTGACATAAAAGGTTAATCCTATACAAAGCCTGAAATTATGTTACTTTTCCTATAGATTATTTATTCTTAAAAGTGTACCATATTTGGAGTCAATACTGTAGTAAATAGTAACTAAAAGGAAAATATTAACTGAGAGAATTTCGAGCAGAATTAATGAAGAGATATTGCACAACAAAAACACAAATACACTACTAGTTAGTAACTTTGGATAAACTCTTGCCAATAAGGGAAAAGTTTCAAGGGAAAGGTTTCATGTAAAGAAGCAATGCACACATTAAATAAATGTCATAATTAACATTTAAACATGTGAACAGACAGCTTACCTGTTTGGACAAATACTGGCTGAGCTGGTTCTGACTTCTGTCAACATGCCTGGATATGATTCCCAGTGATGTTAGGTTGAGCTCTAGATTTTCCATTGTATCATGTGTCTTTTTCACCCGAACAACAACACGCACAAACTAATGAACAGCTTCTAACCTCTGTCCTCATACAGTCCCGTTACCCCGGACTGTATATTCGTTAAAATTGTGTCTGTCTCGGCTCGTATCACCCACATGAGCCGTCAATGCTGTTAAAAAGCACTGTGCACATGTGTGAGCCACGACAAACTACTACTTCCGGTGCAGACTGGGCCGGTGCTGTCGCGTGGTGATGACGTATGCTCTCAGCGACTCCGAGCACCGAGCGATTCTTCTTGGCGAAAACAGCTCCCTCTCGGAATATCTGAAGATTTTTGGCTTTTTTACTTGGTTTTTCATATACTTCTCGGACAAATATGGACCATTAGGGATTTATGCTTATGTCTGCGTGATTGATTACCGACGCAATCCAGAGAAAGCTTTAAAAAGTGGGTACATTCAGCTGCTGAGCTCTGACAGACCGCGGGAAATGCCCTTACTTCCTGTGAAATGAAGTCTTGGCGCGGGACAGCTGTAAACAACGGGAGGACAAAACGAGAGCAGGTAAGGCATGTCTTTTCATCTGTGACCCCCAAACTACAATGTTAATGTGCTTATTGCAATCAACACACTTTTAATTGATGTTGTTTGCCAAAAACGTGGCCTTTGTACTTTCTGATCATTGGTAAAGTGCAGCGTACGTCTCCCAAATCCAAGATACAAATGGTGATCAGTGTGTGGGAGAAACACAGTGCATTTTGAATATTTCCTACACAGCTTTATATTAATTACAATTCAATAATCATGGCATTGGTCAGGCAATCAGATGTTTGCCGTATATTGATAGTTTTTAGTTGTATTTCTGTGTCAAATGTCAAAATAGGCAAAAAAGCTTTATTTATCAAGCACTAACCAAGCTATTACAACACATCTGAAACAAAGCCACCGTTTGTTGTATGGTTTTATCTTTCTCAGTTAACAACAGTTGACTAAAATCTGTGTTTTATTGTTCTCTTCTCTTGTGGCAGGTCTGCTTTGTGTAGCCAGCACAGCAGCAAGAGCTTAACCCCACAATGGACGACCTGGACATCAGTGATGCCCCTGCCAGTAAGACTTTACATGCACCTGCTTTTTTGTTTACATAGTTTTTTGTTTATTTCTTATACTTACATGGTACTAGTACACACCCTTATAGCTGAAGACTATAAAATGTCATAGGTAGTAACATTCATTTTGAAAGAAATTGAAATACTCAAGTTAGGAATGCTTTGCTAAATTGCTTTAATATTGCTAAAAGAACATCAAATATAGCCCAAATCCTACTAATCTTGAAGGTTAAACACAATCACTTACAAAGTAATAATGTACTATTACTGCACTATTACTTTTCTAACATTTTTTTACGTCCATAGTCCATGTTCCTGATGATAATGATGAATCAGTGGATATCTATGAAGACCTGGATTTTGGATCCAGCAGCAAAGATGGTCAGTCTATGCATCAGGCTGCAATAGATACAATAGTGACATCTCACACAAATCAGTTCATTTGTTTAGATTTTATTTATTTATTTTTTTATTTATTTTTTTACTCGTTAGTGGTTCGAGAGAGGCCATCTCCAGTCAGGCTGAAGGAGTCGATGGATCTGTTTGAACAGATTGTGACCGAGGAACAACAGAGTAAAGAGGCTTGTTTTACTGAAGTAAGTGTACCTCCATTTAAAACATGTCTGCTGATTTACAAGGGACTTTCTTACTGCTGCATATCTAATGAATAACGTCTGTGTGTCATATGCTTTCTTTTAGTATTCATATCATTGTCATTTACATTTGAATATACAAAGGCAATAAAACTAAATTTTCCCTTTACCTAGGCTATAAAGTTTGTAATAAGCCTGTGTCATTCACTTTTATAGTAATAATTT
>JAVQKG010116630.1:0-15513 GCA_036025885.1 Hypseleotris bucephala | reverse complement strand
TTAGACATTTTTAGGATCATCTGGTCTTAGTTCTATCATATTTTTGGTTGAATATTTTTAGATAATACCATGCCTTTAGTTTTTGCTTTAGTATCGGTGGATATCGGGTATCGGTCGATTCTTTCCCATTCTTGGCAATTCTAGCACTGGTGCCAGCTTTGAAACACTGTCTAGATCTTTTGACTTTATTTCTAATCCCCTTGTTTAGTTGATCGCACATTTGAAAAGCAGCATCTTCCATTATCTATCTTCACAAAGTTGCTCTGACGTGAAACACTGCCAGGAACCAGTGTTGCACAACAAGTGGTGAAGAAGTGGTGAGATGTTTTTTTGACATGACAGTGAAGTTGCAGCTAATACAGTTACAATTAAAAAGTGATTATTTAAACTGTTTAATGCAGAAAAAGGAACATTGTGGAAGCTCAAAGTGTCGGTTTACTATTGGTGGGATATAACTAAATGACAATGTAAATCTATGCGTTTTTGAGATTTGTAAAGGACACGTGTATCAGAAGGTCCCAGTGTCAGATCAGGGGGTGTATAGACAAACTTTCTGGGAACACAAAGTGAAGGTTGTGCAAATAAGAAAGAAATCAATGCAGTTTGAAAAATGCAGAGTAGGCTAAGTGGTGTCAGCTCTGTATAATATTTTTATTAATTTGAGCTAGTATAGACATGTCTTGTTAAAGTGTAAAATAATTCAGTGGCAAATTGCTAATAATCTAACTTTTTAACTACCAATTGTTTTCTTATAAATAGAAATTACATATTTTATTTAAGCAGCATACGCAACTAACAGAATGTGCTATAGGCTACTTACTTACAACAATTAATATATTTTGTTATATTGTCCTACTTACATTTGAGTGAATAATTCAATAAATCAAAAGCAGTTCCTTTCATTAGCCTATATTAATTAAATCTAATTGAAAAACTTCTCATTCATGATAGGCCTGTTTTTATTAGCCTATTTAGGCACGTTGCATCTATTCATTCACATAGTAGCCTTCTGATGTTTACCTATACCACTCGAGTCCCTTGTCGTAGTTACGGTCAAAAAAGTGCGGCTCTGCTCCTACGGCTCTCACGTCCGGATGCAGGCGCAGAAACTCGAGTAGCGCGCGGGTCCCTCCTTTCTTCACCCCGATGATGATGGCCTGGGGGAACTTTTTAGTTTCCGATTCATTGAAGAAACCTGACATGGCACTATCATCCAACGCCTTGGTCTCGCTTCTCGTGTCGTCCCAGTCTTCTCCTCTGCTGTCCAATTCATTCTCGTTGTTGAGCAAGTCCCTGGACGCACCGAGAGACGACTCCGCTTCATCCACGTCGTTTGAATCATGTCTGTTGACGTACCTCAAACTGGGCACTGTGGAGCAGTAGCCAACGCAGCAGTAGATCATGTACACCCAAAGGGACAGCATGATGCAGAAGACGAAAAGTTTGTTTTTTACGTGGGATGATGGCACAACATGTAGGCTGTGTACAATCGGGTTATATTCCATAGGACCGTGGTGGAAAAGTTACATCCCAGTCCCCAAGCATCTTTGCCATTGAGACTTCACTCCTCTGTCATCGCATAAATCCTGGACTAATCAAAAATTGGGAACTTTTAACAGATTGTTCCACTGAATTGTGACCAAAAAATGTGTTTCTATTACTCCACGTTGAGACTAAAAATAACACAAATCAAATACAATTAGATCCCGGGATAACACCTGAACCTCGCGAGTCTTTCTCTCATCACTTGCCTCAACCGTGTGAGCGCACACAGAAGCACCGCGCAATTATCTTCTTCAGACACGCACCAGCATCATCAACAGTTGATAGAGTAGTTTCCGGTTGGTTTCTTTCAAAGTAAGTGCACCTTTAACGCTGATTTCACATACAAACGGGAACTTGTCATATCGGGGTGCTGAACATAGTAAACATATGCCTAAAAACTTTAGTCAAACACAAATAGCCTAGATGATAACAGGCAATAACTAACTAATTTAATTACTTTTCATAGCTTACCATAAAACTTCATTATTAGATCCCTTTACTTTGGTTAGGAGGAGAATATATCTATAAAAATGTTCTAAATAAAACATTCTAAACCCTTAACCATCCACACAGTGCTTGTATAAGTGGCCATGCAGGTCATGTTTACTTTTTTGTGTTCTTTTATATTCATACATCAACTTCCTGTTTCCTTCACATCTGTCTGTCTCAAGCCAAACTTGACAAAAACAATCACATTTTTTAAACCAGTAGCTATAATTGGCAATAAACTGAATATTACTTTAAGAAAAGTCTTCCAAAATAAATCTCCACTTAAAAATTACAATGAGAAAAACACAAACATGACCAGGGCTTGACAGACATATAGTGACAAACAGATCAGACCTAAAGAAAAGAACATTCCAACCAGATAAAGTGGCTATTGGACTAGCTACAAAATCAACAAGCATTTGGCCAGTTGGCTAGAATCAATATTTCTGAACATGACCAAAATGTCCCTCCAATTACTTTTTCTAGCTGGTGTGGCATATAAAGGCATTACATAATTGCACCTGTAATCCCCCCCTAAGAGTCCTTTCAAACAGTGCAAACAATGTGAACACGCAGCTCTGCAAACAAATGTTATCGGTCAATTATTTTAAGAATCCATAAAAGTTAATTATTTGTTGCTCTCTATACTCCATGTTGAAAGTTTTTAAATTTCTGAAATGGGTGGAGGGTGTGAAGATGTGTGAGTTGGGGTCAGAGGCCTGTTGGCCCTTCTACACCCCAGAGCTAGTTGGGGATTAGCCTGGATTACCCCAGAGCAGCCATGTCAGTCACAGTAACACCCCAAACATCCTCCCACCATCATCTAAGCCTTTTATCTCATCGTTCAGACCCCATATATATGTGATATACTCTATGTGTGTTGTGCTTTCTAATCCCTATAGTTACATTTCACAGTTCATGAGCACAAGATAAACTAGTGCACGTCAAGGGGTTTGGTGATAGTATACTTGTGTCCTAGGTTGCCCTTTCTGCTCTGTGGACCGCTCATGTTTGACTTTGCAATGAGTTAGTTGTTCTTTATGTAGACCTTAGGCTTTGAGAGAGAGTAACTTTGTGCTTGTACTTGAAATAGGCACTGTAGGCAATGACATAACTTGAATACGGGTGTGGTAACATAAAGGCAGGTGTGCAGTGATTTCTACTTCTATATACGCTGCTTAGCAAAATGTTGGACTACATATAGATTTCATCAAATTATTATGTTTATGTCAATTAACTGCTTACTCTCAAATATTACTCTCAAAGCACTGAAGGGGATGCAGAGGATGCAGTTGTAAAGTTGTTGGTTTGATTCTGAATCTCAACCCTGTTTATTCTAATGTTGTGTCTTTGGGCCACACACATCATCCATTTTTGTGTTTGAGTTGGAAAAGCTGTAGTCATAATGTGACTGCATAGCTTACCACAGATATTGTTTTATTTCAAAATTCACAACTTATTCACATATTTTTTTTTTAAGAATTATAAGTCAACTCCCGACCTCTGCTAGTTATTCTTATACCTCCTGACTGGTGTACATACCTCCTGGTTTTGGTGGGACTGTGATAGAGGGTCATAAAGGAGTGGTGTTAGGAAAAGGGGAGTGCATCATTCAAACTAAATTTTTTTAAACACATCACTTTTACAGTCACAAAATTAGGTAGTGCAGCTTTAATCAACTTCCAAATCAGCCAGCTGTGGAGTCTTTTATCCCAAACAAATATGTAGATTGGCCTTGAATTTGGTACGGGTCTAAAAGGCAGCAGAAGACACAAGAATGGACAGGTTTACATAGGTCTTCATTACACAAACACTCGAAAACACACTCTTGCACCATGTCATTTAACAAGAAGACTGGACATCACAGACAATTACACAGAGTCAACTTTGTTAGCACAGTCCTTGTCTTTAGCCTAAACAGATGACATAGTCTGTTTACAAAAGCTCTGCATAAAAGTCTCAGTGCTTTTCAAACTGTGCAAACTACAGGTACAAATGGTGGTACACAAGCCTTTAGTGGTGGTATATCTATTGCATTGCAAGTGTTCAACTGAGTGGCTGCAGTTCAGTCCTAGTTTGCACTTGAATTATAATTAGTTTAATCCTGTTTTTAGTTCCTATGATTGCTATAGATTTACAATGGGTTAGTCCTTAGACCCCTTTAAGTGCAATTAAATAGTGCCGCTTAAACACTGTTATATCGGGCTAAATGTCCAACCACTGTCATTTAATTTGATACAGTTGAATGCAATACTTCATACTAGCTTTTCACTTTGTCGCCATGTTATAGTAGTACAGTTGGATTGTGTGGTTGTGTGGATAACTAAACTACTGTCACAAACCACACTGGAAGAATGCCATGTAAAAAACATATACTTTGTACATCCAGATCACTTTAGCAGCTGAAGATTGAAGTGTCCTGACAGATGATCTTACTCACTGCTCTGTCCTAAAAGGAAACAAAGCCAAACAACAGCAGGACTGGCCCAAGCCGTACACGCACAAGCCCATGTAATGACGGGGTTAGTAGGTGAGCCAATAGGCAGATCAACACTCAGCCCAGGCTCCTTAAGGCACCCATCAATGTCTTCGGCTAACGCTGTTTAAAATGTCTATAAATTCTCCTGGGCTACACTAAAGAGCATCTTATCTTCTCTAAAGGGGATCGCCTGAGTGGATTTCTCGACTTGATCCTGTAAAAAAGGTCTTATCCCTCAGTACAGCTCCTGGATTGAGACTAGCAGCCCAATGGCAGGTTGTAAAGCAGGGTTAGATGTCTTACAAGCTTCAAAACATCATCCATTAAGGAATAAGGAATAAGGAATAAGGAATAAGGAATAAGGAATAAGGAATAAGGAATAAGGAAAGTTTTATTGCCATATGAGTGAACAAGTTCACACATTAGGAAATTGATGCAGTACATCATGATCAGTACCAGAGCGAGCCATTTGCGGCGCTCTACAGCACACTTCAGGAAGTTACAAATAAACAACAACAAACACATCACAAAATGACATGGGAAGACACAGTAAACGTGGTCACGTGGTGGAACTTTTTCATTGACTTATAGGTAATAGAGAAAGAAGATAACAATAACAACAGAACAACAGAACAACAAGAACAACAAGGCAGACGGGTGGACAAACAATCAAACAATAGTGAATAAAAATGTTCACATTAGCAAGGGGTTCGAGGGACCAGTCCTGGCACCTGGTAAAATACTACACAGCCCTTGAATATTGTGTTGTATTAAATATGGCCATCCGATCAAGAAGCATAGAGCTAGAATCAGTGGTAAGTATTTGCATTATATTGGATTAAATCATTTTAGGAAATTATAATTGTTTGGCCACAGAAATTTCACACATGATAGAGAAAACAGCATTTTGGTCACCTCTGCAGACAAAAGGCATTCTAAAAATCTTTGTATTATTATTTTTCATGTGGTTGCAGTTCTAAATTGTCCATAGGATTTCCTGGACTATGTAATTATGTGTTTGAGCATGCTTGTTTAATACTCAAAGGCTCTTGGTGGCCATCGACGTGAAGTAACGGTAGTCACCAGATATTCGCAAGTGGAAAGCTTGAAGGCTATGTGTCCCCCGGGGAGTGTGTCTTGGATCAAAATGTGGCTCATTGTTCCAGACGAGAACAGGTGCTTTCAACAAAGAAGTCTGCATCATACAGCCCTGTGGGAAATTAGAGAAAATATCAAGGTCTAGGAATTTCTGACATGGCCTTTGGAGAGGTAAGTAGACCACAAGCAGTCAGGCTGGGTCCAACAAGTCGAGATGTCTGATTTGAGGATTGAACTGCAAATGAAGGAATCATTTTGAGGATGATTTTTCTGTTCAAAATCTGTTTATGCTAATTTTTACCCATAATCAAGATCTTCATTACTTTCTTTTATTTCCATCCCAACCCAGCAACTGTCTACAATGGAGACGTACAAAAATCATCACTCTTACATTCATTTATTAGGGACACACATGCATATCTTTGGATGATGGGTGGAATCTGCAGTCTAAAGATTATTCATGGTAAAATTTAATGTCAGTTGGCTGGCCCATTGAACCCGTAACCTGCTTAGGTGGCAAAAGCACAACAGAGTCTTTAATTTTTTGGTTTATAAAATGTCATTGTTGCATTTGTCCAAAATGTATTGTTATTCATGATGCAAAACAGTAAGTATTATATTACTCAAAATCTCTCACTTATGCGTTCATGCCTTGTCTGGGTGTAAGCCCACTATGCCCCACCTTTTATCTTCTCTTCTTCTGACATCCTTTCTCTCATCTGGTTTTGAATGCTGAAGCTACTTATCCATGTCAAAGGTTGTATTACTAATCTTTACCTAGAAACCTAGATACCTGGGCTCTTGTCCCTTGCTGGCTGCTTGTTGTATCCTTGAAGGAAGGCTGTGGCTGCTGTCAGAGTGCAGTATGTGGCTTTGATCAAGAGCAGATGACAAGGCTGTGTGGTCCCAGAGCCCCAGGCCTCGTCTCTCAGCACACATATGACAGGGTCAGTCCAGGGAGGCCACAGGACAACACATGGAGCCTGTACCTGTACAAGGAGCTGCTGAGGTGGGGAGAAAAGATGGCAGTGATTTAGATGTGTGGGGATTTGGGAAATAAATTGGCTACTTTTTTTCAACAAAAGACTGATTGTTTTAATGGGAATATTATGTATTTCAATATATTTCCATCAGTGTGTGGTATGCTTCTCTTGGCTGGGTGTTTTTTTTTTCTTTTATTCCTAGCAATAATATTGACTTCCTCCCAATTAATTGAACTAAATTTATTACCAAATGCTTACTGTACTAAAGCTGTTGTCCAGAGATTTCATAGGCTAAAATAAAAAAGCACTGTACTGAAAAATAAAACTGTCATTGTTCTATGTAGTTTGTCATAATTATTATTTTTGCTTTCGTCCATCCCCTTGCCTCTGCTGAAAAATCAAATCAAAGTTTGTGTGTTGCAACTTGTTTTTAAGTGGTGTAGTAGCCCTCACAAACTGATATATTGCAAGGGAGGGACTCAATTGGGACTTCAATTGCCCACTTCTGATCAAGGTTTTTTAAATGTTTTAACATTTTTCAATCTTTGCTTGCCTTTACTTGTCTTTTGTTGCCTCATCCCAACTTTATACTTTATAAATACTGTAAGTTGCAGTCATCAACTTCTTTACTATGTATTATGTTCTATTATGTATAAAATGTTTCAAAAACACAATAAGACTGACATTTAGAATCTTAAAATCCCGAGAAGTTGCTGTGAGTGTATAAATGATCACACGCACCCAACTCTGCTCTCCGCTAACTGCAGCTGAATGTAGTAAAGTAGGTTTGTGGGCAACACATCAACACTCTGAGGAAGACATGGGACAACCATGATAAGAGGTTGCTGGTTAAATTACAGAGAATGCACTGCACTTAATGGAGTTTAGCTTTGGGTTGAGGCAAGTGTAAGGTCAGGCAGTCAGTCATCAGAGCTGCTTCTTACACTTCCTGCATACCTCAACAGCAACAAGGACAACACAACAAGATTATAGAGCCCACCTGTTGAACACATAAAAGTCAATTTTATGTCCACAACAAATACAGATTCTGATGGTAATTTATTAAGCACGCTTTAAGAAAAGAGTGCCAACGCAAACATATCATTATTGATTATGAGGTCTTTCTGAAGGGCCACGCACACACTCATTAGTACTGGGTAAACATCATAAACTATACTCAATACAGTACACAAGACTCCAACAAAAACATTTTAGTTAGTGTATAATGTATATATGTCTCTAAACTTGTGAAGCAACAAAACTTTTGGAATTATGTAATTGCCTAATTTAGCAGTACTCTGCAAATTTAATCATTTAATTGCTTAAAATTTTTGGTAGTTAAATTTCTGTTGGTAGTCCAAAATTTTGTCTCTCTAAGAAATATTACCCAAAAATTCTATCTGGTATTCCTCAAAACATGTTAATGTTTGATTTAACCTCTGTGACAGTTTTTAACCTTGTTTCACTCCATAGATCTTAGTGATCTTACATAACCAAGCCAAAACACAAATGAACACGTCTTTTGGGCCCTCTTTCAAGTAAACCCAGTGTTTTAGTTGCACTATGACTTGTGTGTACATGTACAAACAGAGTGCAGCTGGAGCTAACCACACCTGGGCAAACACAGAGGAGCTGGGTTTATGAAGAGGTGGCACTGAAGAGCGTGCCAGGACCATAAATTATAAGCACTCTTAAAACTAATGTTTGTTAACACATGTCACTCTATGAAGCTCTATTATGCTGTTACTGTAATAAGGTATGTCACAGTGATGTCTTTTGATGCTGGAGTCATTCATAATCATACATACATATACAGTAGTTGAGGTCAAGGTTAGGCAGCTTTGATGTGTTAGTTTCACACATGTGGTTGTTACTGTTGCTGATGCTTACAGTTTTAAAAGATAATGTGTATTATGAAATGCGTAAACAGTTTACTATTAATTGGTAAAGAATTGTGGTTTTAAAAAACAGATGCCTCTGACAAACCAACACTGCCAAAACATTCTACATTATTTTGTAAGAGAAATTTTATAATGCATTGAATTTAAACCGCAAGTGCTTATCTAGACACTTGACTTTAGACACAATGGGCTTTACAATTAGCACATTGTTTATTCACTGCATATTTACCACATACTGATGGTGGTTTGCCACTGCTGCTCTGGGGCAGACTGATGGAGACTTGACAGCCATACCATATCTACAGCTTCTCATCGCCACCAAACTGAAACCATAAGCAACCTGAGCCACTGCTGTCCACAGTCATCACACTGTCACACTGGTGTGATTTTCTAATGTTCATCTTTAATTTCTACAGTCTGCATTGTTGCATACTGAGGTGTTTAAAGGTATGCTAAAACATCACACTTTTGCTGATACCAATTAATCATCTTCTATATCTCTGCTCACACTTGAGTCATAGAAAGTAAATGTGTTAAAGTGTTAAAGTAAACATTTATCCGTACTGTATATAAAGCTGAACTCTTGGCCTGACCTCAGTTTGCATCTTGTGTGTGATGACTATCATTTCCTTGGTGCAAGTTTAAAGTGCTCTGTATTTTGGTTGCCCCTTAGATGTCATAGTGTTTTCATTACGGTCTGGCGCTAGGCTGGCTGTGGCTTATTATGGCCTTGGTAACCCTTTAAAGATGCCTATACAAATCTAGTGTTAGTGCTAAGACTCACCTAAAGGCTTGAATATAGAGTTTAAGTGAACACACCCATTCTTCAAAAGACCAGAATCACCTGCAATGACAAACCTAATGTTTGCTAAAACCTAATGTTTGCTTTGCCTTTATGTACAGGCAATCTATAAGGTAATCTATAAGTTATCATAAAGTATAGTGTTGATCAATATGTCACATGTTTCAGCAGCATAATTCCAGCTGTCTCACCCCTCACTCTCACTCTGGCTTTTCTGAGTAATGCCTCGTGTCTGGAGATAAAAAACATACAAGAAGATGGCCACACTGATACCAAATTACTGACAGTTTTAACCCAAACATGCAATTGCAGCCTTTATGTAGGTGCTGAACAGACAAAACAGACCTAAGCCAGTGGTTCTCAAATTGTGGTACAGGTACACAAAATCAGTATTTATATGGTTTAATTTAGTGTGATTTTTCCAGTTTTCCGCTTAGGCACACTTTAATCCTGATTTTAGATATACAGTTTGACCTTATGCAAGTATTGTTCATGGAAAATTTGTCCTCTGCTTTTGACCCTTCCTTCAATGCCACTGGGGAAGGAGCAGCAGGGGCCCATCTCCAGATCTTGTGCCAGGATTTTGGTCAGGACTTGAGGATTAGCCTATTATGCATGTTTTAGGTTGATGGGGGAAACCGGAGATACCCAAACACAGAGTGGGAGAGAGAAACATACAAACCAAACTGATGCATGCAAGACGTGAATTAGAGCTAGATTCATTACCAGTTTGCCTTGGTTTGGACCTAGTTTAGACGTGGTTTAGTCCTGCATCAATCCATATTTTCTCCTGGTCTGGGATTAATCATGATTTAGACTAACTTTAGTTCTATAAAAAAAATCGGAGGTGGTATACTTCCATTTTTTTAATCAACAACTGGCCTTCAATTTTGTTTTGCCATTTCAAAACCACAGTATAGCCTATTGGTCCTATACTAAACAAATATAGGAACAATGAGTCTTTCTTTCAGAGCATGTCCCACATATCAGTAGCACTCCAGGCCATCAGTAGGAGAGGTTATGACCTGAACTACGACATCATTAGTAAAACGTACAGCCAATTAGTCCCCAGATGTTCAGGCATTAAAGTGAGTGAGGGAAAACAGTTGGAGATTGAATGAAGAATGATTTTTGGATACATGCCGAAATTTTTTCCCTTTTCATGGCATTCTCAGCTTGAATCCCCTTGAAAGTTGGACCTACTTTAGAGTTTCCTGTCCGGGCTATTGTAGTAGGATTATGAGTGGGAGATTTTGAGCCGGATGTAAGAAATCATCCACGCTGATTTAGAACTGTCCAGAGACTTACCGTTGAGCAATACGATTTTTGGGGGGAGGGGGGCAAGAAGAAGACACACAGCTTTCAAATTGGGGTAGTGGTCTGGATTGGGACTGTGAGCAAGGACTAATGAAAACAAATGATCAAACAAGGTCAAAAGATTGAGATCAAGGCTAAAGTATTGTCCGCCCCGCTCGGTTTGCAGCCAAAGGAGATTAATGGGGGCCAGACAGCAGACATTTCTATAGATCACTTACTCCCTGAAGCCTACGGGAGCCCAGGGCAGATTGGTGTGACCCACCTGTTAAAGAGCTCAAACACATGGATATCCAACCACAGATAACAGTGTATTGTGTTATCTTTACAAAGGACACCATGTTGTCCACTAAATCAAGAGGCTATTATTTAGTCTAAACAATGGTTGAAGACATTTGTAGCCAACTGGTTAACTGCAGACCAGGCAGACCACAGTAAACCACAGTTTATAGCTAAACGGATTGAACGTTTTTGGGCTAACATTTTATGCAGGTTGCAAGACATGCTAATACGTAAAAAGCTTTCAGAAATTTGTAATTTAATAATACAACACAAGAGGAGAAGAAGAAACACCTAAATAATCACATGATCACACATTACCATTGAAGGTGCATTTATGGCCTACAGGTCCCATCCATAATTTTATGAGGGATTGCAGCCTGCTGCTAACATCTTTCTGTCTCTACTAATTCAGACAGACTCAATTAAGTTATCATGTTTTACACAGCTGAGCCAGGTAGGAAAATAGTAAGGCAAAGTAATGTCACTTTGGCAAAATACTATAAAAAACAAATATGTCACTGAGCTCAATACTTGAACATGTAAAGTTCCTCTGACCGCTGCTCCTGTTGGTGGCGTTGCTTGTAATTTGAGACAAGACTGCCACCTTCTGGAAAGCACCGAGACGACAAACTACAAATTAATGGATTAATGATTTCCAACAGCCATTTTTACCCACGCAAATATTATTAACAGAAAAAGCGAAATTTGCTGCCTTCATAATACATTAACTAAGCAATAATATTTATTAGGTTTATTTCTAAGAGAACATGCGTTTGTACAAATACGCCTGTAGATGGCACCAGAAATGTACCTTCAATTGACGTTAAATCTTCACATTGTGGGTTGGTTTGTTATCCATGTAATTAGCAGTTTTGGGTAACTATTTTATGCTAGTAAAAATGGTGCAACTTTTGTATAATATTTAAAACATTTGGGACTGTTGGATCAATAAAATGATGTGGGCTGTAGAGGGAAATAAAAAGCAGGCGGCCAGTTGGCCTACTGACATAATAGATTTATGCATTTGGAGATATGTTAACAAAAAATACCAATTATAGCAATTTTGTGTTGTGGTGTGGTTTATTTGCACTCCCCGAAATCTTGCTGTTTATCCTACATATCCCAGAATGCCTTGCTGCGCAGCCGCCCTCTTTTGCTGCCACCGCTCTGTGCTGCGAGTGCCCGCGGCGAAACGGTCCAGCAGCATCCCTACGCAGAGCACGGGAATGGGGCTAATATAGAGATGATAGAATAGGATTTGGGTGTAAAAATGTAACCGCTGAAAATAGCTTCACAGCGTCGGGTTCTAAAGATGAAGGAAGGGGATGCATGGAAGACAGGATTTTGTATTACATCTATGCGGAGAAAGGACTGTTATTTTGAGTGGAATAATGCAGAATATTGCCCATTATCGTAGGTGCTAACGCAAGAAAATTCAAGATGAAGAAGCAGTTCAATCGTATGCGACAGCTCGCCAACCAAACGGTGGGAAGGTAAGCCGACACTTTGCATGTGCTGTCTCGCCGGCTGAGTGAAGGCAATTAGAAACCAATTTTATACGCCTCTAGTAAGACGTGGATAACAAGCGTGTCTTTTGTTAATCTTATCAGCCAATTAACAATGCCAATGTATTCTAAGTGAAGTGGGGGGAACAAAAGACGAGGCTGATCCAAAGCCATCATCAGTCCCTCTATGCGTAATGTCCATTGGAGCGAGCTACCGCAGCAGCATCAGCGTGTGGGCGCATTGCTCTAGTACCTGCCCACGAATATACATTAAATATAGAGCATCACCACGCCGACACCAAAAGCTCCGGACTCAGCCCTAAATGTCCATTAAAGCATGCTGCATTGATACCCTGGAGCTGATTAGCGACTGGATTTACCCGCTGTCATCAAACCTGTCAATACATGGACGTGATGCACGGGGATGCGGTGTGGGCTGCGACGTGAGCGAAAAAAGGGAAAAGGCGCAATGTTGTTATTACGCAGTACAGTCAGCTGTTGGGAGGGAAGCACCTTAAGGCGTGGGTTATCGATTCAGTGAATTCATGAAGGTCGAATTGGCAATTAGACCCCATCTGGTGTTTTTAATTAGATTAGTTAGGTTGTAAATCATGATATAAACTTGACAATATGGTCAGAATGCCAGCTTTACTGTAACTTTTTCTGTCACTTTTGCTTTTGAGTGGATTCGTTTCCTCCCCACCTTTTTAAGTAAATGCACTTTGACCTTTTACTCCACCCTACATCGCCCCATTCATCACCTTTGGGAAGACACCCTGATCAAAAAGTCCACTGCTGAATTGGTATTTTGATTATGGTTAATGGTACATAGAATATACAAGATGCACAGACACACCTTGCAGGCTGAGTTAGTCCTATCACTGTTACTTCTCTGCTGTTTAAAGCATGTGTGACTCATTACTCTGTCTGTGTGGGTGTGAGGCTGGATGTGGGCAAGAGGAAAGCCTTATATGTGCAGGGAATAGGCTGGTCTTTGCAAATGTGAAGATCTAAAAGGCCAATAGAGATATCATTTCTGGGCTCTTTAGGGAGATGTCATCGACCAACTGAGCACTCTGCTGAGTCGGATGATTTAGAAATAAAATGAGGATCATCATTTACTGCTCAATATTCTAAAGAGATGCATACTGCTAATGAACAGATTCAATTGCATCCAACTTTTAAAAAAAAAGAAAATTGCAAGGTGTACCAAGTGAGAGGCAATTGACCTTGAGCTGTTTGTTAAGTTATCATGAAGCAAGAAAAAGTGCTGAGGCGGATTTTTTACTGTATGACGGTTTCCACTTACAGTATAAACGCTATCGGGAAAATTGGTATGCTTTCAAAGTCATTAATGCCGCCCTTTCTTTTAACCCTGCCCAGATAGGATCTACATTTCCTAGAACAATTGCCACAAAGGGTGATGAGCCATTATAAGGGATCTGATAATACTACAGCTCAGAAATGCCTCAACATTTATTCAGCTTGTTTATGACAGTATGCCATAGACGTGCATTATTTTGAAGTCGTCACTGGGGTGAGGTTTAGTGTATGTATCTGTACACACATAATTGAGTAAAAATGGAACAGGAAATTTGAAATATCTATTAAAATAACCATATGACATGTTATAATCATAGAGTTGAGAAGATAAGTTAATTCCTGTGTTTTGCCTAGCTCTAAAATAACTGCCTGGCTATGAATTCTGCCAACCCTATTAGAAATTAAATCACAGCAGAACAGTGCCAGACAGCCAGCTGCCTTTTATCTGCTATTTACAGCTGTAATTTAATCCACTTAGGTATTGCATAGAGGTATTGTCTTCATTAGTGTGTGTCCATAACTTTGCCAGAGTGCCTTCTCTCTGATGGGTATTGAAAGTACATATAGTGGGGGTTGGTGGTGATCAGGTGTGCTGTGTCAGCATCTGTGTGTCCAAGGTTGCTGCTGTCGCTGCTTTGCTTCTGCCTTTGGGTGAGATATGTCATGTGATCGTCAGCTTGACCAATCACCTCTTTGCATATAAAGACTATACTGGAGGATGTTCACTCATGCATACTGTATGGCTACAGAAATGTGTTAGGGGGAAGAGACAGCAGCATGTCACAGCAGTGCAGCGACATACAATCAGATCATTTGTCTGATGTAGCCGTGGTTTTGATTGTCTACTAGAGTACAGTATGTGTCATAAAATCTCCCGTTGTCATGCCCAAACATGCCAGGTTGAAGCAGCTCCAACCCTCCATTTTTCTCGACCCAGTTCTCAATTCCCAACTCACTGTCCTATTTAGGTCTAGGACAGCTTGTAAGAGATTTTGCAGCATATCATGTAATAATTGAACCCTAGAAGCAACAGATAACAAAAGGAAAGTGCAGAAAGCCCATTCAAGCCCATTAATCTATGTCACCAGTTACATTTTAGTTTACCATCAGTGCCGCTGTATAATAGTTGTATTAGCCTTTAACATGTTTATTTGCAAAAATCCTTTCAAATAATGTAATAACAAATCTTGTCTCTGGTCTAGTAGTAAGCCTATATTCAACTTATGCAGTTTGTAGGCCTCAGTATTTGTACGTCTGACACTTTTATTGCTCCTTGAAAATTTTGTGTACATGCATATTAGTCAGTTAGAAATAAATCTACAAATTAGGCCTGTCACAATAACAAATTTTGTAGGACAATATCTTGATTTTTGATCATATTGAGAAGACTGTTGCACCCATATTTGATCTTCCCAATTTATACCCTTTTTTATATAATTGGTGAACTTGTGTCTATACTGTTCTAGCCTTAAAGGAACACACCACCGTTTTCCCATATTCAACTATGTTCTTCTATCACTTTAGACGAGTGGATACATACCTGTCTCATCTCAATGCGTGCAGTTAATTCTTGTTGCACGAGTTTTTAATGCGTTAGCCGTTAAGCTTATCCCATGTATTCCAATGGGGCCAACTTTACCTACAAATTAGAACAATTTAGAAGCGGCCAAACTCTTCCACGTTTTCCCTATTTAAATACGGGTACATGACATTACCCACGACCTAAGTATGTTTACACAAAATGAAACATAGCGTTATTTTAAGCGTAGAAAAAAAGGTAAACAAACATCGG
>JAVQKG010116617.1:0-18811 GCA_036025885.1 Hypseleotris bucephala | reverse complement strand
TAGAGGCACCAAAGTCTTCATATGTCTGTGTCTTCATTATATGTAACTGCCCAGAAAGTTAGAAGTAGATCTGGCAAAAACTGTTTGAGTTATAGCATTTAAAAGTTTAAGCTTAATTAATTAATTAATTAATTAATATTCATCGCAGATGTGCCCAATTCACCTCTTCCTTAAACCAGTCCTGACCTTCCCTGAAAGCTTCATCCAAATCCGTGCAGTAGTTATCTTGATCACACACACGCACACACGCCAACGCCGGCGATCACATAACCTCCTGACGTCGGTAATGACAGTGATGAGCGGAGCATAAATGAATGTGCTGCTTGTATCACAATTAAACGATCTTCCCAGAGTACCTTAATCTTTAATTAGATTTTTATTCTCATGTCACCCACCCCTAATTTCCAGACAGTATACAATTAATGATATGAGATTGTACTGATATACATCCACAGGCCAATTTATTAGGTACACCTACTTAGCTTCTTTTTAATCCAAATATCTTGAGACAAAACAGCTCAAGTTCAATCAGCACATCAAAGTGAAGAAGAAAGTTAGACTAACTAATGATGGTCAACAAGAATTTTAACAGACCTCACTGGAATTTACAAAGAATGGGAAGAAAAAGAGAAAATACGGAAGCAAATGACTTTGTTTATGTCAGGGTCATAGGAAAATGCTCAGACATGACTGTTCAGAAATTTCAGTTCAGAAAAATGTATTTAGATTATGAATGGTAAAAATTAAATGAGAATTTTATATATATTGTCATCATATTTATCAGGTAGAAGGAGGTTCCAAAATCTAGATTTAATACATTATTTAAACGAAGTGAAGGCAAAATGAGTAAATTAATTTGTCCTAATGGATTTCCTGCATTTGTAATTATTATTTTCTTTTCTTCGCAGGTGACTGCCCCATGTTTTTTTGTCTCTGTCTGACTGACTTTGTCTTTGTGCCTAAATTGCAGGGCACTTCACTCAAGAAAGGACAAATAAAAGGCACCACTCTTACTGGTAAACTAATTGTTTATTTTACACAGAATTGAAATAACCAAACCTTAATTTCACAATGGTCCAAATTACCATTATTAAAACAGTATTTGTTATATTTTTTCAGTGGTTTAGGCAGCGAGAATTGCAATATTTGTATTTATTTGATGTTCACCTTGTCTTGTACCATGCAGAATATCACCCTCCGACACCACCAAGAAATTCAGGGTTTCACCGTTACCAGTTCATGTTATTCGAGCAGCCGCTGAATGCACAAGTGACTCTGACTGAGCTGGAGAAAGCAAACCGCGGTAAACCACTCTGCATCACACTAGCAACTTGAATTCTCATTGTTTTCTGTTACTTAGAAAACGGGGACATTTGAGACATCAATAAATGATAACATTTCTTATCATGTAACTATTGGAATCTACATAGAATCATAAAGAAAATGGGCATATATGACTTTAATAAATGTCACGAGGATATAAAAATGTACAGTACTAACACCATTTAGATTCTCAGCCCTCAATGTATAATAAACAACCTCACACAACTGCCACTGACTTAATGTTGAATCAGCACTTAAAACATATACCATTATGAATCATTGTGGTTTTAGTCAGTGCAAATTCGTTTCTTAATGTCAACATCAGGTTATAATATTCTATTTTACCCCGGCTTATATCATTAACAAATGCTGCCATATTAGGCTTCATTCAATATATGAATTATTATATAACAAATTGCTGAATAGTAATGCCCTGGTTTTTCCGGTTATGTTCAACAATTGCTATTTGACATAAATTACAAATAATAGTCATTTTTCAAATTTAAACCAATGCATTTCAAGTGACTTCAAGAGGGTGATTTCTTCAAGGGCTTGAACTGAACAAGGGACAAGTTAATGAGGTTAGTGAGGAAGGCTGCTGTGGTGATAATGCCTGTGAGACAAGTATTGTAGGCTCCCACGCACACCTGCACAAGGCTGTCTCGCCCCCTCGTCTTAGCTTCCACCAAAGTTTAAATCTGTATCATCCGTGTCAATAAAAAGCTGTGCATACTTAATTAAACCAGTGATCACTGATAGCATTATTAGCAGACAAGTCTTATATCTCTCAAAAGACACAGCTGTTTGTAATGCAGTTATTGTTTTGTTTGTACTTGCACTTCTTGACTTTTCCTCCCCTTAAAGAAAAGTCTCTTGGTATAAAACTTGGTACCGTACCCCACAGGAGGCGTGTCTGTCTGTCTGTTCTCGTCGGGTCACAGGCGCTGATTTGAAAAAGGAGTTCAGGGCGGTTTGAGACTTCAAGCGCCGCAGCCGCAAAGTGAGCGGAGCTGCCAGTCTCCTGTGTTTGAAGTTTTGACAGCTCTGTCAGCAAACAATCCAGGCACATTAGGCTAAACACAGTTTGATGTCAAAAACCTACAAAAAGAAATGTAAAAAAAAAAGTATACTTTGGAAAAATTCTCCCAAACTAACTTGAGGAGTTTTATTTTTTGTGATTATCGGTGTCAAAACTCATTAGATTTAAAGTAGCATACTGTATAGTAGGGATGCACATATAAACATATAATAAACATGTAATAACTATATTCAAATTTGCATTTGTTACCATATCGGTGAAAATTGTTGTGTATGATTTGTTTTGACATATTAACTTGAAATATGACTGCAAAAACAGAAACAGATATGGATTTAACTAAATGTAAATCAAAACCAAAGCCTAGTATATCAGGCCACAGTAGTTACATTAACAAGCCACTGATATGAGTGGGTCCACCCATCCTCAATCATCTGGATGAGTTCACCTCCAGATGAAGCACTTCCTTTCTTCTGAAATGATCAAATCTATTCTCATATAATGAAGTGCTCCATTTGATGTGAAAAACTGCCCTGCAGAAGACTATAATAGACACATGCAGCATATAGACACAACAAATGAAGAAAACCCTGGTTATGGTGTATAAACAGACCATTGGGAGATTTTACACTCATTATTTGTCGAGCTAAATTTCGAGCTGTACCTGTTACATTATTTTTGGCCTCCACTTGGCCGAGAACGCGGTTTCCCCACACACACAAACAAACAAACGAGAGGATCAAAGGGAATCCCTGTCTCCCCACCTCCTCCGTCAAGTATGTTCACTTATTAGCGTGTGTCCTCCCTCCATGTGGTGTGACACACAGAGCATTTCTCATAGGCCCATGACATTAATTGATGTGATTTGTGAAGGGGAAGCATTAACTCGTGGGTGGGAGACTCCTAATGATCCTTTCCACTTCCAGTAGCGCAGTCATTGACTCAATTTTATTCCAAATTTCATGTCGTTTTTCTTTTCATCTTTTGGCCATGACTTATGTAATAAATAGGGACAAGAATATGTGGAGGGTGCACAGTGGTAGAATGGGTGACGCTTCTGACTCAGCAAGAAGGCTGTGAATTCAGTTTTTGAGTATTCAGACTTTCTGAGTGTAGTCGGCCTCTCCTTCCCGTGTTAATGTGGGTTGTCTCCTACTGCTCCTCTGACTTTCCTCCACTGTCTGAAGACATGCATGGAGGAATAGGTGACTCTAAATTGCACCTTGTGACTGTATGTTGGAGAACAATGAATTGCTGTCTGTATTTCTCTGTATGTCTCTCTGTCAGCCCTGTAACTTTCCAGCTATTGTCCAGGGTGCACTCCAAGGCTCACAGTTGCTGACAGCAAATGAGCAAAAGAAAATCAATGATGGGTGTAGCAGAGTACTACATATTTAGGTTTTGTCCGGGGGTCAGTAAGCTGGTGGTGACATGCGGTTGGATAGACTGTAACAACAGGGGGTTGCGCTCTTGGCACAGGCCACAGGGGCGTGATGGGAGGGAATCCCCGTCTCTCTGGCTTAGGAAAGGCTGTCCCTGATTGAGCCTGCCCCGATGCCAGGGCGGGGGCAGGCGTGGGCATACAGACCCTCATGATACTTGTCAGCCACTTGGCAAGCCCTCAATATGTGCCGCTACTGTTTAGTCCCGGCGAGTCGGTTTGTTGAGTGTTACAATTGGGGCCATGTTAGTGTTAGTTCAGCAGCCTACACACAGACATACACACACAACCCTCTGTCTCCTGCATCTGACCCCAGCTCATCAAAATGCACCCAATAAGAACCAGTTTCTTTAAAAATGAAAAAATGGAAAATCCGCCTAGCTGTTTTTGCTAGTAAATTACACAATAGTCGAAGTACACTCTGCAATGATCACATATTGTGCGAATGAATGGATCGCAGTGAAGTTAGCTGCTGCTGCTCGTTGCTCATCTCTTGCCTCTTAGAGCCCCTACTGCCAGCTCAGCACACTCCACAGTAATTGAAGCCATTTGCAATGTTGCAGTGTGGTAATGGGCAGATCCATGTCTACCACCCACCCACAGCCTCTACCATTAATCAGAGCTGCGTGGAGTCAACACAGCCAGGATTTGGGTTGCTACAGCACAGGCCTTAGTTTCAGCCAGAAGTCGATGCCTCGAAGGAGCACTTTGACATTTTAAATTTTGGCTGCTCTTTTTTAAAATAGCCTATATGTACTTTCTTGTCAGGTAAAAGTTTAGTTTAGTTATATTTCAACCTAAGTCTGCTGTATATTGTTAACACAGATATTTGCTAAAATATATCTAGGTAAAAGTGAACTTAATTACATATTTATTTGAAATGGCAGATTTTAGCCACAGACATTTACATAACATACAAAAGCATTTAAGGTTTAATTATGACATCATTAGGAAATTAGCAGTGACTTATTTTTATAGATTGTAATTTTAAGCATCATTCTTTCATCTTCTTTCACTTATTTCTGTTGGTGGTGAGTGGAGCTTGTCCCACCAACTATGGGCTTTAGACGGGGTATACTTTGGACAAAGTCCAGTTTGCTGCTGGAATGTGAATTATAAAGGACATGAAATCTATCAACACATTTTGCTATTGCATCTATTTATTCTGTATTTTTCTTGCTGCATATATTTCCTCCAGGACAAGCAATGCCAATAATCCTACTTAAGTAAAGTATATATGCAGTGTGACAGCCTCTAAGAATACACTATAAATATATCCCTCAGTGTGTGCCATTTTTCTTAAGGACTGCATCTCCTGAAAAGACAACACTTATGACAATGTGAGCTGCTAAAATGACAGCAGGCTGTGAGCGCCGATTGGCAGCCAAAAACACTGACACCCTTCGCCGACCCAGGTCCTATCACAACAAGCATCTGCCCTGTGAAACCTTCTACAGCGATTGAGCGCACTGTGCAGCTTTAAGGTGCCTTTGTTCAATTAAAAAAATTATGAAAAAAATATGACAAAGGCAATATGATAGAAAATGAGTTAGCCTGTTATTGTTCTTGGTTGGTGGGTGTATCCTAACTATGAGCTTTGGGCGCCATTTTTCTTGAACAGTGGCAAGTTACTCACAGGACTTACACAGTCTTTGGGCAATTAGGAGAAAACCAGAGTAACCAGAGAGAACATGTGGACCCCGCTCACATATTATAGTCAGCCGACTCACAACCTTGTTGCTGAGAGGTAGAAGCACTGACTACTGTCCCGCTATGATATTACAGTAGAAAATATTTTGCAGTTATTAACATGCTCACACAGTCACAGCTTTTTTGAGACACTACTAGGTTTAACAGGGGCACCACCCACACCACTTAACGCAGCGCTTCTACATCACCTCAAAGCTGGTCAGATCCTCCCGCCATACTACAACCAGACACAGACATACAGTGGAAAGTTAAGGCCAGGCAGGAAGAATTGAAGACCACTATCTGTCCTTTCCATGAGCCGGCAGATGGGAGAGGCTTACTTCAAACAGATACTAGACTATTTTAAGGTCACTTGTAAGGCTTTGGAGGCTATCAGTAAAGACCACTAGATAGCATAAATTTGTTTATTTGGGTAGACATAGATATACAGCATTACTGGAATAAAGATTTACAAGCAGTTCATCATTTTACTACTGACACTATTTAATAGTGTCACAATATAAACCTGAATGGGTAAATACTTAAAAACAATCCAACTGTTGCCACCGATAAACCATGTGAATTAATCCTCTGACCACATTACTGTCTGCATCTGTTTTACAGTTAACAAAAATGGCATGCTAATGACAACAACTTACTGAAGTTCAAAGCAAGCATCAGAATGAAGGACAATGCATGAACTAGTATATCACATTCTGCTTGTCCAAAGTGTTTTTTGGCTTAAGAGTTTAAAGAGAATGATTCTATAAAAGGAAAGTTATCAAACAGGAGTTTAATGGGGGGAAATGTCTGATGCCTTAAGTCAGAGAAGAATGGTCACATTGCCTATATGTGGTCTATATATCGTCTCTGAATGCGTAAAATGTCAAAACATAAAACTAATGTTCAGCAACAGAAGACCACACCAGAGCCACTTTATTTGGTCTTCCTACAATTAGTGTAGAATTACAATTATTTAGTAATATATTTAAGTCTCCCTTGTTCTCCAGCAAAGTCTTGGTAAAAGTTTCAGTTCAACTCTTCCTGGTGGAGTTAGGGGGGGTCTGCAGAGGCGGTGCAATACTTTCCACTGCAGCCTTGTCCAAAAGGGTCAGTGGGGTCATGTCCTGTCTTATAGATGGGTCACTTAACTCTATTGCCCTGACTTGATTATTAGAGCACCCTCCTGGTTGTCCCCAAGAGTCAGGCTTTCATCGGCTCATCTCTGAGTTATTATTCTACCAGTAGTCCACCTGAGCCGGGACCTGACCTGACCCCATGTCAACAGGCACTCTGTCAAGTCAGGCTAAGCTACATGCATTTAAACTGTAAGCCTCCACAGCTGAATAGGTAAATATCCCCTATATATTAACTATAATACTCACTTCTTGGACTGATAATTACTCAAGTTAATATACAGGGCTGTCAAAATTACGACAATCATTAAAAAAATGAACATTATTTGTTTTGATATTGTCTTTGAACATAAACATATCTGAATATTGGCAAATATACTATTTTCAATATTCAAAAAAGTTATTGCATATTGAATGTTTTTTGTAATATATTGTGCATCCACCATGAGAGATGTTATAAACAATCATTTATGCTAAAAGAGAAGGAAAACAGCAGCATAGACCTTGTTTTATTCAAATGCAAATGAATGCTTAAGATTTGCACTGATGAAAGGTTAGTGTACTCCCTCTCCAGATCGAGCCGGAGGATATACACAGTGGCTCCCTGATGGTAAAACCGCCACAACACAGACCTGTGAAGCTGCCGCTGTGAGAGGTCAAAAGCAGTCATGTTTCACTACTCACTCCAGGACCATGCTCACCACAGATTTGGAATGTCTCAATTACTGTCTGTCCTTGAACAACTGTTAATGCAATTGAATCACATAAGAAACTATTGTACATGACAGCAAGTATACATATATCAGCGAAACGCCCCATACTTCTGCCTCAAATGCTATGGCACGACCAGCCACCCAGATGGTGTGATTTCTAGGTTTTTCTTTATACAAGCAATTAAGAGGCCCTGCCCCAAAACCATGACAAATATCGAAAGGGGCCATCTGACTTTTTTGATTTGTCTGGAATGCTTTTGCCAATTTTAAAAAAAATCCAAAAACAACATTGTTCTTTCAGTCTGTAGGTGACGCTATGGCATCATATTGGTCAGATGTGGGGGGTAATGAAGTATTTCAGGTTTGAGCCTAATCAGGCAAAGTATGTGCACGTTAGAGGCTGTCAAAGACATCCGACTTCCCAATTTCAATCTAATATGGCCAACTTCCTGGTTGTTTTAGTGTGGGGCCATAATAATATTTTATGCTGGGCACATGTACCAAGTTTCACTGCTCTCAGACAAAGTAAGTGTTTCAGAGTTCCATGGGGTCAAAAACATGGGGGCGCTATTGAGGCATTCTTTATTTGACCTTGATAATTTGCATATGTACATTAAATATACGCTAGCCCAGATCACTGTGCCAAAATTCATGAGATTTGGTTTTCTCCAGGATTAATAGCTCTAATAAAGTGTGAATTGGTAAATTATGTATTTATTTTTCATCGTAGAAGTACCAAAGTCTACATATTTCAGCATCTTCATATGTAACTGTCCAGAAAGTTTGAAGATAGGGCAAAAACTTTCTGAGTTATAGCATTCACATGTTTAAGCCTTAATTCATTAATTACTTAATTAATATTCATTGTAGAAGTACCAAAATCAATTTGACGTCTTTATCATATCTAAGTATGTGCAAAGTTTGAAAGTGATCTGGTAATGCATTTTTAAGTTATTGTTAACGGCTACAATCTGCGGACGTGCTAGTGATTCCATAATATCGCCGAAAGGCCTTTGCCAATATAAATAGCAAAAAAATAATCTAATTTAATATGCACAGTCCAGTGTCCACTATTGTCTTGAAATACTTGATGCTGGTTGCCATTTTTGATACACAATAAAACACACACACAAAGAAAAACGAACAGTAACGAACAATACCATAATGACAATGACAGCACTTTTAAATTTATTCAACTTTGATGAATTATACTAATTATTGAACAAGCTTTCATCGAGTAGGCTGTAGCCCTGTTACTCTATTTTAACAGGTTATGCATCTTTTGTGCATTATGATTGGTTGCAGCTCATCACACATGCTTGTTTAGTACTTTTGGCAATAAATTACTAAGACCCCTGAACTAGAGGAACAAAATATAGAACAGTTAATCTTAATACTGTTAAAAAAGTTAATTACACATTTTTGCTTAATATTTTTACAACTCTTAATAGACACTAGAAAGTACAGTACATAGGAGAAAGCACAATTTTCTACAAATTCTGGATATTCAAATACTGATCTTTTGTTATCTTGGACTGATAATGGTGAATTTGTCTTTTTTGCGATGGGAGGGGAAGCTGCAGGGAATCAGCGTTTGTCAAAAATCCTAAAAGTGATATTGTCATACCAGCCGGATGGCCGTCTGGTGTTTGTTTAAAAGGGGAGGGAGGAGAAAAAACAGTCCAGGCGATTGAATCATATCTTCTTGCCAATACGTCCTTGCTTTCCCACCTCCATCATTACAGCAACATGTTTTATTTTCAGCAGTGCTGTTCTCAGTGACTCACATCTCAGAGCCATGTGCTGCTCAGTTAGGCCGCATATCTTTTAAACATGCACAGACCTCTGTTGTGGGAATACACTTGAGATTTCACTCTGACTAAACTACATCTATACAAAATATCACTGTTATAGAAATCTTACATTCTGTCCTCTTCAAGGATTTGTCCTAAAATTCTGTCCTGTATTCTGTCTATCCTAGGAAATTGGGATCTAGAAGCCTTCATCAAGAGGACTGGACTTGGAGCACCTGTGGCCACTGTGCAGTATCTTACTCAAAACTACATTGACTGAACATTGATGCTGCACCTACTAGAAAGAGTATCCTAGAAAGTTTGCCATGTTGGATTTATTTTAGTGACCCAATTAAAATCTTCGGCCACCCACTGTTGAGCGACAACCCACAGTTTGAAAACCACTGCAAAAATAAACAAGATCTTTAATGGCTTTGTGCAAAATCAAAGCATGATTTTGGCCCTATGACTTTGCTGAATGGTATCATCCTCTTTGTATTGCTCAACTTTCTTGCTGTGTCATGTGATCTGGGTCTACAGATCTGGGACTTTTTGACCTCACTGTGGATATCTTATTAGTTTCCAAACTAGAAAAGGAAGATGGCCCACTACTATCACAACTTAGTGTGGAAAGAGTTTATTCTAATTCAGGGGCGGAAACACGTCAGGGCCTAAAAAAGGAAGTGGGAGGTAAAACCGAGACCGCAGCACTGCCGGATGCCACAGTGGAACTTGTACTAAAATACTCAACAGAGTGACAGGGCAAGGGGAGGGACTGCCCAGCCTGCGGTCTGACGGGTGAAGGGAACTTACTGTTTGTGTAATTGTTCATCATATTTCCATTGACACTATAGAATTGTCAGTGCCATGTTTCTTTCAGTTTCTAGATGGTACTAGATAATGTGAAATAAAGCATATTGTTTTCAAGCTTTACATGCACTTCATATTTTATAAAGTATAAAATACAATATTTATTTAAACCATGATGTTGCTTTCTGCTGCAAAAGGATCTCTTTCTCTTGGTGTTCTGCCTGCGGTAACTAATAATGCAGCCAGTACAAACAACTAGTGGTGTTTGGGGAGTAAGTAATTTCACCTCAACTTACAGGATTTACTTAAACATGCATAAAACAAACAGCCTGTAACACCAGATGTGTTTTTGATGAGGAAACTAGATAACGTGTATGAAAAGTCACATAATATGGCCCTTTAAACCAAAAGTTTCTCATTTGTCCTTGGTCTAACTTTGAGTTGAACCCCTTTTTGAACTTTGGACTGTTGCGTAATAGACCTACCTGTCAAGTCTGCAGAGGACGGTCCAGATAAACTTTTCAACCCATTCACGAATAGATACTTTTCAGACTTCATGTGTCTTTCTAAGGGTGGGTCATAGTACCCCCCAGGAGGAATATTGGTTTCTATCTAGCAGGCCTCCTCAGGGATGGCCTTGTATCAATACCCCAGATGTCTGGAAAAGGGCTGGATTTCAGTGAGAGACTTTGATGTAGGGATGATCAATCTTTAGTTGGTGGTTGCATTGACCCTAATTTGGTGTCTCATCAGTGGGCCAGGCAGGAGTAGGTACCAGAGGTTTTTGTTCCTTTGGTGGTTAAGCCAGCCTGGGTAAACCCCTGTGTGCCCCCTCCATGAACTCTGGGAGATCATTGATCACATTGTCCTGCATCTGCTTTGTTTGCCTGATGGACTTAACAGTCAGAGCGTGATGCCCACAAACAAAACAACTAAACAGTGAACAAATACACACTCTCAAAGTCAGATGCTTTGGAATAAAACAGCCTCTGTCGATTAGAGTGCTGCTCTTGACCTTGATTTACCTATTTCATTTGCCTCATGAAATGATTTTTATTTACCAATTGGCAACAACAGTATGATGCCAAGTAGGAGTACATTCTTCCAAAAACCACCTACTCAATCCATCGGTGCATCATTGAAATACCAGGATTTGTGCATCCAAATACATTGTGCATTTTTCTGTTATATCTTGGAGATATTCTGCCAAAACAGCTGGGTTTGCCGCTCAGTCTCCGTGAATGTGTTTATTTTTATTCCAAATGTCAGGAGAGCTGAAATATTATGATTAAGGAAAAACAACTGACAGCTGTGGCACTAAATGCAGTATATTGAATTATTTCAAAATATTTTTTCTTCCCCTGATGATATAGAAAAGAGTGAAATATTTTCTTAATTTATTCAAACACACATTAATTAAACAGGAAAGTCTTCATTCTTAGTTTCTTCCTGCTGCAAAGCAATTACATGGGGTGTATTTCACTTGAGAATTTGTAATGTGCTTTACAATTCATTGTTTGCATCTTAAAGTGACACTATCATTGTTTAAATTATGTAGGCCTACAGTCTCTCACAATTCACTGCACTGTGGAACAGCAATGAGTGCACTTGAACTGATGAGTGAATGTTGGATCTGAAAAGCATGTTTAAAGCTTAAAGCTACTGATATCAACACAATAAAGAGATGTTTTTAAGAGGCTCCTTTTGACCCGTGAACAATTTTGCTCAGTGCAATTACATTGTGTTTTATGGTAAGCCCATATATTTCTATTAAAAACCTCCCTACATACAATATGTACTGTATACATTGGCTGTAAATTTTATGCTATGTATCATTGAGCAAATAACCTTATATTGTACAATAGGAAAAACAAAACGAATTTGACTTTATATCTGAATATCAGTTTTCCACTACGCTAATGAGCGGTGCTCCAAACTTAGTACTGTTGCTTCCATGGAATCCCCTTATGCAAAGCACCACTACACTACAGTGGAGATCTGTTAGAGCAGCCACTGAAAAATACAGTGTGTGACCTCTGACAGTCGAGGAAACACAGCTGCCATAGGTAGGTTACCACTGGGCTCACTCACTTTCCAACCACAGATACACTACTGACCATAGAGCTCTCCAGTTCATTTGCATTCATAAAACTGGCACATGTACAGCTGTTTCCAGTGATGCACCACTGCACTATTAGAACTAAAAATAGAAATGTAAGTTGACACGATGCTATGACCCTCTTAAAATTACCACTTGTGAAACTACAGCAGCACAAAAAGTGTTGTTATGTAATCAATAAAGCTGTTTAATTTTTACTATAACCCCAACCATGCACACACAAATCATGGAACGACACGGCACTTGATTGACTTAGCAGTGATGATTTTACATAAGATGGGTAGTCAAGTTTATAATACACAGGCCTAGATTTGAACAAGACAATAGTTATTTGCCTTTTTTAATTTTCTGCTTTTTCCCATGGAGGGTCAGTGGGTCACTGAAGAAAATAATCTATCTGCAGTGATTTAGCACAGCAAGTTTTATGCCATATGTCCTTTCCACAGCTCTCAACATGTATCTTGGCTTGGAACTGGCACAAAATCTAGATTATTTATTGACAAAAGTTGCAATGCAGATTCCAATAAACTGCATTTATTTGATAACTGAATTTAGCTTCAACAGTCCATATGAAGTCAGACAGTTGACATAAGTATAGTTAGCTAAACAAAAAATGTTTTACTTACTTTCCTATCCTAATATGAAAGGAAATACACTAGTTAAACTTATTGTGTTGAATCTCTGTTACTTCTGTGCAGATAGAAGCTGATGATCCTGTGAGGATGGTGGCCTCTCTGTTGTGACTGCCAGTGAAAAGACACTCACTGACAGGGCCCTGTTTGTGGTAATGAGACACACAGATCACTGCTGCTCTGTTTGTACAAGCCCCCTAAACACTGATCATGATTCAGACTTATTCACCCACACACTCTATTTACACTTCTGCTTCATTGAGGTACTATTAATTTCTCAAGTGTCCAAGCACTGACAGTTCTTTCAGCATTTTATGTTGTTGTTAGAGCAATATTCCCCTCACTAAATTAAGCCATGCGTAGCCTAAAAATAAACTTTTGTATGCGCCACATGCAAAAAGGATGTTGTGTGTTTAAATATAACTTCAGATAAGTATTGGTAAATTTTGTAAAAGTTGATCCATGACACGCTGTCCACTGTCATCTCTGTGTGAACGTCTGTGGCTTCCGATCACTTTTCCACTACTACTTCACCCGGAACACTCATGTCCAAATACAGGCATAGAAGGGCGGGGCCGGACACTGCCTTATTTGGAGTTTCCACTCATGCGGTCAACTTGAGTTCCAAGTTGAAGCAAGTCCTTTGGGTTGAAAGAGAGCTTGCATTATTTACAGACAATAAACTTTGAGTATAGTGGCTGCTTATGACTGGAGTTCTAGTTGGGACAAAAGGAAAGTTTAAGGAACAGCGAAATAAAACGAAAGAGTTCATGGAAACATTTGCGCAGACTATCTCTGCTACAAAATCGCATAAAAAGTTCACAGTGTACCTGATAGTCCACCAAACATCTCACCACATGGCACATAGATAACAGTGTTTTCCGCAAGGACACGGCAGCAGAAAGAAAACAGTCCCAATCAGATGGCACTGCAGCTTTTGTCTAACTTTGCAGCCTGTATCTGTCTCTCGGAGCCTGTTACCTTCCATTGTAGTTTCCACACAACTGACTGACGCTCGCGGAGGACCTGGCTCTCTGGCTGCTCTGTCCATATATGGTCATCTACGTCACGCGAATGTTCCAGCCCCCTATTTAATACGGGCTGCCTGGAGTCCCCTATCCAGCTCCAATAGAACAAGTAGAGCCGCTCTTGTGCAACCAACACCACCACCTCCTCCTTCATTGATTCACAGACTTCACATTCTCCCACAAGCAGCCCATAAGCTTCCACTGTGACCACTTTAATAACAACTACAGCCTGTTAGCGCACGAGGAGAGGCTCCGCTCGTTACTCGTTCATCCAGCGCGGGACACTTTTGGATACCGGCTCTTACTGCACCTCAGCACCGCATCCTCACCTGTACTTTTTTTGGAACTGGATAGCCTACTCACGCCGTTGTCCCTCTATAAATGTCGGACTCCATATAACTGCTATGACAGGGAAACTAGCGGAGAAGCTCCCTCTTACCATGAGCAGTTTAATAAATACCATCCCTGACAGTCTGTATCCCGAAGAGGACATCCCGACGTCTATGAATATTTTTACCAGTTCGGAATCTATTAACCACTACTCCCAGATGAATACAGGTAAGCCTTTAATCCATGGGTTTAACTTGTTTTGAGTGTTTTAAAAGTGGGTGAAAAGTGCGGTGCGCGCGTAAAGGCAACAGTTGTTTCCATAGAGCACCTGCTTGCGCGCTGGCTCCAAGACTTTATTTCGAACATGTATGTGGGCTAACACTGAACTCTATATTATGAATACTGTAATTAAAGCCGCTGATAAAAGAATTTAGTGCCTGTTGTGCGCTTCCTCACGTCCGCCGATAAACCTCAAATGCCTAGTTTCAAACGTGACAAAACGCGCATCCCCAACACTGAAGCGTAATTATTTCATTAAACCAAGCCTTTGTTCGTAAAACTGCTTTTGCTCTGCAAAATGGAACGTGTTTGGGGACACAAGAATCATTCTATATTTGTAACTTAGCCTAGAAAAAATCACTAAAATTGAAAACAATGAATAAAGTGGCAATAACAAAACCACAGATTTTCATAAAACTGACTATCCCACGTGAAGTTGTAATATTTAGTTTAATTCATAAGACTGTAACATGTCATACACCGAGGAGTTTCAGGTGGGCGTGTGTGGACACTGTTTACGCGCTGGGCCCGTGTACCTTTTATTTAGGCCCACGTTTACCTTTCATTAGATTTTTGCTTGGTCCATATTTTACGGACATTTGTGCTAAATACAAACATATCTGCTCATTGTCGGTGATGGACATTAAATCAATACTATCTCACTTTCTCAGGTGATGGGTCAATGTTTCTCCAAATAAATGCGTGATCATTAGCTTCCACGCTGTCAAGGGGTTTAGGCACTTCAAAGTCAACGTTGTAGATTTTTTTAAAAAGAAGAAATATTAATGAACAAAAACATTAACCAAAAAAATGTCATGTGCGAAAAAAAATACATGCGTCCACATAGAATAATAAAAAATAATGCCATTTAACATTAAAATACTAATTATTATCAGTACAGATATGCTGTCAGTTTAAGAAAATCTATATAATAAAAATTATTTGTCATTTACCCAGTAATTTAATAGGCTACCTATAGGCTATATAACAAGTAGCCTAATAAATTTAGGTGAAAGAGAAAAAGATGTTTGAAAGTTTTTTTTTCCATAGGCCTCCAATTAACAAAATAAAAAAAAATAAAGACTGATCTAAAATGCATAAATGTAGTTATTTCATGTGTGTGCTTCTTGGTAGCTGCATGCCTCTGACATACATTTCAGAGTGATTTCCTGTGTTTGCTGTGATTTTCCTCAACTGTAGATTTTGATGTAAATCAGAAAGACCATTTCTATAACTATCCTTTGTCTAAAATGTAAATGTTAAATTTGTGATGCTCCTGCTATCAGCGTTCTAACAGGTGTGATGAATTCTTCTGCTCATACAAGTCAGACTCCGTATTCTAGGCTCATTGTCTGTCTAAAATATTACAGTTTTAAATAGCTAAATGTGTATTACAAGATGATGATAGATACAACTTCTAAAGCCATTTTATTTTGAAAGTGGTTCTTAGTCCCTAAAAAAGGTTTTAATATCTCCAAATGTGTACCTCTATAGGTAAAGGAAATGTACATAAAACTACACTGAAGCTGTAATTGGCCTATCATAGTTTTTCTCAAATGGATCAGGTGTCTTTTAATAATCATATCTTATAATTTCATATCGCTCACGCTTAGCCTTCAGAGCACATTCAGACATATAAAGCCATACAAATACATTAAGCGTGTCTACATTTAATGGTTTTGAAGGTATTTCTGGAATATGTAATTTGCCGCTTGAGTGTATGTGTGTTTTGGCAAGACTATAAATACGGCTTAAAAATTGTGAATATATTGTTCATCTTAGGGTCATTCAGGGCGCAGTTTTAAAATATAAAAACTGACCGCCTTTTTGTGCAGCTGTTTCACTTAACCTAATGTGATTTTCAATGGTTGTGTGTGATAGATGTGGCGTCTTTCCCCTAATCCTCACTGCTATAAAGAAATCAGATCTCGCCATTTAGTTTGGAAGCCTTCCTGAGGGACAATGACTGGATCAAAGGGGGTGTTTAGGTCTTGATTTATGAGAGCTTGTGGGATCTGAGAGAGACACACACCACTGTCTCTGAGGCAGCAGTCACTCACTTGACTTACAGGTCGGACGGCAATCACAACTCCTTTATACGTAAACTCTGCAGGAAAGAGCAGTTTTGAACTAATGACGGACTGTTTGAATTAAAGAAACCCATATAGGGACTCAAAGTAAATTTATATTCTTTTTCACCACTTCTGTCATGTACATTTTCTGACTGACTTTTGGTAATATTGGTTAATTTAATTTTTTTCAGATAATATCATGGACCTGGGCATGGGGAGTGAAAAGGGATCTTCTGATATCCAGTATGGATCCAGCTTCCAGACCAACCGGAGTGGGCAGACAGTGACCTACCTGGGGAAGTTTGCCTTTGACACCCCTCCATCGGGTGGCATAGGCGGTTCAGGCTGGTGCTCTGATAACAACATCATCAGTCTGGTCAGTGCGGGGATTCTGGGTGTTTCTCCATCGCCTGGGACAGTAACAACCCAGACCTCATCCTCTGCGGCCAGCATGGGCGGCCAGACGTCAGACATGGAGCAGGTTTATGGTCCGCCACTGCCTGCCTACTCCACCTGTGGAGACCTGTACCAGGACCAGGTCTCCTTCCACCACAGCCCTGCCACCAGCACCGCCCTGGCATACCCCACCAATGACTACCACTCCACTTCCAAAGCGTCAATGGACAGCAGCCTTTTCTCTATGATCCCTGACTACAACCTGTTCCATCACCAGGGTGAGGTGGGGGTGATGGAGCACAAGCCCTTCCAGACCATGGACCCTATTCGAGTGAACCCTCCACCCATCACGCCTCTGGAGACCATCCGGGCATTCAAAGACAAACAGCAGATTCACCCGGGCTTCATTGGCGGGCAGCAGCATGCCCCCCAGCACCATCCACCACCACAGACTCTCACCCTAAAACCCATACGGCCACGGAAGTACCCCAACCGCCCCAGCAAGACCCCAGTCCATGAGCGGCCCCACGCTTGTCCCGCAGAGAACTGTGACAGACGCTTCTCCCGATCAGACGAGCTCACACGGCACCTCCGCATTCACACGGGGCACAAACCTTTCCAGTGCAGAATATGCATGCGCTCCTTCAGCCGCAGTGACCACTTAACCACGCACATACGCACTCATACTGGAGAAAAACCCTTCTCCTGTGAATTCTGTGGACGCAAGTTTGCAAGAAGTGATGAGCGAAAGAGACATGCAAAAGTTCATCTCAAACAGAAAGACAAAAAGCCATCAGATAAGGGCAGCAGTGCTGCTGGAAGTCACAGCTCACCACCCAGTTCTTGTGGGGGGCCCACGGTGGGAACATCATGACCATCCTCACAGTTTGCCCTTGGACTGGACCCCTATATGCCCTAGAAAGACACTTAGGAAGATAGGATTATGTCTACCATGACATAAATAGGTGACTATTCCTTTCTTTCACACCTCTTCCTTATTTCTATTCATCCTTCTGTTTTTGAGATGGATGCTTTTAGTTTTAGTCAGAGGAGAAGCAACTCAGATCCTTAGCTACTGTAACTCAGTACAACAATAAGGCACACTTTGTCCAAGCCGCAGTGTATTTGTAAGTTTTAGAATGGACAGACTTTTGTAAATTGTATGTATTTTTAATTGAAAGCATAAAAGATCCCCATTTAGAATTTAAAACAGACAAGAATACAGTAAAACTTAATTTAACCATTGTCTGGGTGTATGCATTAATTTATTTTGGCTGTTTCAAAGTGCAATTGTTTTTATTTGTATACTGTCATTGATACATGTTTAGTGGCACTTGACTGTCTTTCTATTTTGGTTAAAGTGTTGTGTTGTTTATTTGAATGTTGTTTTTTTTCTTCACAAAAAATGTGCGAACATATTGTGATAATTCAGCCATCCTCTTATTATACCCGGTATGCTTGTCACTTGGCTATATCTTGATGTAGACTGAATGGTACATTTCTGTGGATGTCATGCAAACTCATTTATTCATTTGAACAAGTATTTTCATTTGGTAGCTTCATGTGACATTAGGTAAATAAAAGTAGTAAAGTTGCTTCTACTGAAATTATATGCAACTATTTCACAACATGCCAGAAATTACAATAACTTTTGCATTATTGTATAAAAAACAAAAAACAAAATAAAAAATATAGGACCTTATGTTATCTGGCTGTATTATAAAAACAATTAAATTATACACTTTAATTGACCAAAATATGAAATGATTGAATTGTGTTTACAAGTGTAACAATAGAGCTAATAAACAATAATTTATTCATAAGGGTTTCTCATTTGTACAGTTTAATAATGCCTGCAGGTACTTCTCAAATGTCAGTTTTAACCCAGCATTAGTTGTGAATCTAAATGCAGACATGTAAATACAGAGGTCTGCATCAAAAACTTTTAAATAACTGAATGCTTGCACACAACATTTAAAGCTTTTAGTAAATTAGCTGTCATAGGTCATTACAT
>JAVQKG010116594.1:0-10288 GCA_036025885.1 Hypseleotris bucephala | reverse complement strand
AACTAAGGCATGGTATTCCCAAAAAATATTAAACCAAAACATGATAGAACTAAGACCAGATGATCCTAAAAATATCTAACTTTTGTCCCAGTGTAATATAATGTCATTTGCCACTTTATTTATCTGCTCATAATTAGGAAAAAGTATAATAGATGATATCGGTTCCAGTATCGGCCACATTTACCGATCCACCGATCCAGCTGAAAGGCCTGGATCGGCACCGATATCCGATCCAGTATCGGTATCGGTGCATCCCTATCGGAGATGCTTAACGGGAAGTTGCAGCCTGTTTTTGATTTATGGCATGCGGTATGTACTATATATGGGATAAAATGGCTTTGCGGAGCAGGGTGGGCTGTGCTGGGATCCGGGGATGACCTAGGATTAAAATCAGTGAGCGCAAGGATACAGACGAACACATTTTGTGGTTTGACCACTTCCGTCTTTGCTACTGTCTTTACACTGTTGTTCTTTTTCTGTGCTAATAAAAACACGCCCGCTACCCACCCGTAACCAATGAAAACAAGTATATTTTTACAACAGTGTAGTATTTCGAAACAGTTTTTGTTACAAAAGTTGACAAAATGTTTATACAGTATACTATAGCCTGGGAATGGAACAAGAGAATAATGAATAAATATTAACCTAATGTCAGCACTTCAGATTTAATGTTTGTTTTTTTAAACTTATATCTAGCAGAATTTTTGTTTAGTGAATGTCCCCCTGAAATAAAATATTCAGCAAAAAATGTTCTGTGGGTGGGAATGCCATGCTGATGCCAGAAGTTAGAGAAGAATGCCCACGCTAGCTTGAGACAATAGAAAGGTGAAAAATGCAGTTCCTGATTTTGTGCAAGATTTGTGTTTTTTCTTTTAACTAATAAATAAAATTAGCTGTGAATTGTGAAATAAAACATTGGCTCCTTTACATTATTCCTAATGTTTCAACCAATGTGAGAGTTCCTGAGCTGCGAAAGCATGTGATTGGGACGTGGTTTAAAATAAGTGTCCCTGCAAAACTCATATAATACAGCTCAAAAACGAGACTTCTGGCATGCTGTACTATTATAGTCTGTAAAATCTGCTTAAAGGCAGTAAGCCCTGTTACGACTTGTAAATAAGACCGGTTATCATCTCTGATTACACAAAATCACATGGGCTATGGCAGCAGAAGACCACTTGAAGGCCACTTATTAGGTACAGTGTCTATCTAGTATAGCTTGTGAAACCTTATGTGTATAAATAAAACTAGAAGATTTTAAGTGTCCATTAGATAATCATTGTTTCTGCCCCGGAACAGTTCCTCAGACAGATCCCCCATCTCTGCTTCAAATCCTGCCTCAAAAAAACTAATGGGGCATTTCCTCCAGTGCCACACCACCCAGCTTCACTGTTTATTCTGAGCTCCGCTGGGGCACGCACAGACACACAAACACATGGGCACACACAGACAGATCAAACACTATTGTAAACACACATAAGAGGCAGATATGGAATAAGAAATTAATATTTACAGGTGTGGTCTATGTGGGTGAACTGTTTTGGACTTATTTGTGGTTGGATGTGGTTAGGTCTCTTTCAATTGCTTTCCAAGGTCAACGGGGTCTTTAGATTAGTACTGCTTGTGGTATTGTGTGATTTAGTATTTTAATGAAAAAAAGAAGTAATGGTGTTGTTCATCCCAGTTGTTACAAAGATACCAACTCCAGCCACAAGGAGTCACACAGATCCACTGAATTTTTTGTATAGAAATGTATCCCAAGGATTAAAATGATATTGTGACTGAATGATTCTCAGCATTTAGACCTCAACTTGCAAATCTTTGGAGGTCTCTGTGTTTTTTGTTGAGTTTTTGGGCATTATGGGGCATTTTATTATTATGTAGTTTTAAGGTTTCTCACCTGTGGGTCTTGGGGCAGGTGCAGTACAGTGTGCAGCCTCTCGGAGTGCTGGTGCCGGGACTCCTCCTCGTAGGCCATGTCCCGGTCGGGCTGGGGCAGGGTCAGGAACCTACGGATGGTGCACAGGTTCTCCCAAAGAGTACGGTTCTCTGGGCTGGGGTTCTCTTTCCAGCGCAGCAGCTCACACAACCAGCCCTGGACCAGAGGTAGAAGGAGATTAGGATAATAATATTTTTAATTAAATATTTACATTGTGTTTCATATTGAAATATTAATATTAGCCTACAACAAGCTTTACTCAGTTGAAAAGTTGTTGAAAAATGTTTATGGTGTGCTGAGTTGAGTGAAAAGGCGAGGACATGAGCGCTAGAGAAGATTCAATTATATCTGCTAGACTGGTTTGGTTTGTGACACCAGCTGTTGTGTTCACCCAGGCACCTCGGGTAGCGTGCACCGCTAATAGCCTGATCATCTCCCTCTCTCTCCTGGTCTTTGTGGCCAGCTGCAGCAGATGGGTGCACTGAGCCGTGACCTCCGCCACCCCCAGACCCGCTAAAAACCTATGGGACAGTGCTAACCACACACATCCACAACAAGCATGTATAGAGACCCTGGCTTTGTCACGCTTACAGCTGCCAACTCATGCTACCATAAACCAAGTAGGCCAAATGTTTCTATACTGTTTGAATCAATATGACTCACATATGACTTATTCAGAAAAAAATAGTTTAGTTCATAACTAACCTATTGTCCTTAAAATGCCTATACTGATATTTATAATATAATTTTGAACTGACAAAAGTATAATATATATTGAATAAAAATACCACAATATATGTATAAATCTAATCACAGTAAACTCAGATTGAACAATGTAACCTCCCTCACCTCCACAAGGCCCTGTCTCTCATTTACTTCTCATCAGCAGCTGGACTCATTTGACAATGTGTTTCCAGTTTGACATGTGCTCGTGTAGAGCTCTGACAGATTGATTAAGTTTGGTTAAGTAGAGGGTGTGGCTGGCATGTGCTCCAGAAAGTTGTTCAGGTTCATATATTCAAATAAATGCATGTTATATACCATGTATATGCATGGTGTGTATATGTTTTAATTCTTGTTTTCTTATATATATGTCTACCACAAGAAATTTATAGTATTTGTACCAGGCATCTGTATGTGATGTGATAATTTCTGATGTGATATTAACCACAGATCCAGAACTAGAATAAGGTTTAATAATATTTCATACTTGACTCTTGTTGGCTGCCACCTTAGCGAACAGGGCCTGTGACACTTTGGCTCTCTTCATCTCCTGCTGAATCTCTTCATAGATGCCTGATGTAATGTTGACAAGGGACTCCAGCTTTATTGGGAGGTCTGAACCTGGGCCAGACTGCTTTGGCTGCAAAAGACAAAGCAAGTACAAATAAAACAGATGTAAAATGTTTTAAGATTCCTACCTGATAAGCTGAGATGAAACATAAAAGCATAGGCACTAGTACTTTAGTAAAGTGAACATTTAAAGGATGCATTACATACAGTATATATTACAAACAACTAAGTGTACTTCATCAAAAGTGCATCTTGTGTTTACATACATGAGGTAAGGTTATCAGCTCATGATCAGGCCTAAAAGACATGCAATGTTATTTGTATGAGGCACATCTGCACCACAAGTCCCCACATGAATTTTGTTTACAGATCAAAGTCATTAAGTCTTTTTCTTTTGTCTTCCTTTGTTGTTTCTGTTTGAATGAACATGTATTGGCCTTCTGAATGCTTGTATACACAATGTTTGAAGTTGTCAACAAGACAAGTACAGGCCAGCGTGCTTACATTCCCTCACTGTAAATGATGCTGAGATAATTTTACATAGACATAATAAGAATAGCTCACAAATTCACCTATATCCTTGAATGGGCATTTACCCTGACATCACAGACCCGTCTTATCACTGACAGTGCTAAATTGTTTGGTGTACATAAGAGAAGTTCCCAAATACTGCATAATGTCTTTAGTGTTTACAATATGCTTCTATGATAACTTTCAAGTTGTTTTTCCATTAGAAATGGAATTTGTTTTAGATGGCGTGCTGTGGTCTACTTTGTGAAGGAAAGTTACAGATTGAAGATTACGCACCGAGTTAGAAATCTTTGTCTTGTTTTTCCAAATAGAAGCCCAGGTATCAGGGTTTATCTGGTCGTCCAAGCTCCTCTCCCACACCTTCTATGCACACACACAAAACACATCATAGCTTTGATTAATGTTTGTATTCATAGTTTCACTGGTATACTAATAAACATATCTGGACACCATTCATAATCTCAATTTTCTGCAGTGCACATTGAAATATATAATTCAAACTCATGACCCTCTGGCAGGACAAGGGCTTACCCACTGTGCTCCAGGTTCAATGTTAAATATGTTGTACCTGTGCCATGCGTGGGCCAGAGGAGTTAGTTGAGTTGGAGGCAGGAAGTCCCACAGAGGGGTTCATGGTTCTCTCTCTCTCCTCCTGATAGATGCGGTCTCGCTCGCCCTCAGGCAGGTTTAAGAAGTTCTGCATGGCCTTTAGATTCACCAGAAGAGACTGGGATGCAGTGCGAGGGTCCTCCTCTTTCCTCAGGATCTCTGATAGCAGGCCCTGGACAGCAGACATCAGAGTATAAGATGTACAGAGGTATGCACTAATAATGTGCAGGTGTTGAATGCTCATCAGACACTTATATACAGTGTGAAGCACTGACAGCACCTGGCCTATGCTGTTATCAGCCTCCTTTCATTACATTGATCTAATGGGGCGTGTGGTAACCAGTTTAGCACAGCGTGAATACATCAGGTGTTTGTGCTGCTGTGAGGGCGGGACACAAGGCGCAGTGATCCAGCTCAGTGTCCTGCTATGCTTCTGCTAAACTCAAAGGAAGTCTGTGTCCACTTACTAATCAACAAGGTGTAATAGTTAATCAGTAATGTATGATCTATCAGCATTTACAAATGAAAGATTATAGGTATTTTGATACTTAAGTTGATTTATGTTACATAATGAGATCTGTAAACAAATGTTCAGTGGTACTTGATTTGGTGATGTTTCTACACTTACATATAACACTGAAACCAGTTTATACCTGTGTCCTGTTGAAAGCCACTCGTGCAAACACAGCCTGTGAAACACTGGCTCTCTTCAGCTCATCCCGGACCAGCTGATAGATATCTGAGGACACCTCGGAGGCCGAGGGGTTGCTGCCTAAGTGGTCACTTGTTGATTTGGAGGAGACGCGGGGAATGGGGGGGTGGTTGAGGAACTGTTGGTTGATGGCCTGTGGGTGCTGATGGGCGAGCAGGCGACTGACGGCCAGCTGCTGGTTGATGAGGTGTGCCATGGCGAGTTGCTGCCGCACCAGCTGAGGGGAGAGCTGGGGGGACAGGAGCCCACCTGGGCCCAGTAGGGGCTGCAGAGCTCCAGGCGGAGGAGGGGGCGGGGGAGGCACCTGTCCTGAGCGCAGAGGGCCACTGTGGTGAAGCGGCCCGTGTGGAGATGGCTGCTGTGGGGGTGGACCTGGGGGCTGAGGCTGGGTGGGACTCTGCACCTCTCCTGATCCACCTTTGAGCAGTGGACTTCCAGCTCCCAGGTGTCCCAACTGAGCCAGTCCCAAGTGAGGAGGAGGCCGCTGTCCCAGGACACAGAAGTCTGCTACACTGTCCCTCTCAACTGCAGAGCATACAGTGTAGTGGATAATTTAGATAAAGGCCAGAATATGTAAGAGCGTCTTTATAAATAATAATAACAACTCACTTTTAATATCAGTAGACTCACGTCCGGACCACATCTTCTCTAAGTAATCCACTGCTTAAGACAAAAAAACAAAAAAAATAAATAAATAAATCTTAAAATCTCCCCCCCAAAAAATCTGAATATATTTTGTAAAGTGTATTATATATATAAAGAACAAGGAAGTTTGATAATATTTGATTAAACAGCTTACCTTTAATTTTTTTATATTTCTTGTACCAGCGACCAAACTCCTGACATTTGGAAATAGACACATTGGCGTAATAGGAACTGTTCACTATGGAGGAAATCATACTCTGACAAACAGAGAAGAAAGTCAGGATTAATAACTAGTTTAATGTTAAATGCTCACACCACGTGGCATGCACACTGAACCTTTTTCTGTGCATTCAGGGAACCATTTAGTTTGTGTAGACTTTGTCTAACCACAAACTACCTAAATTAAAATATAAAACCAGTCTTTTCCCTCAAATCTAAGGATTTACGTTATGGAGAACTACATATTGTTCCTATAGGGCATGTAAACACATTTAGGTCCTTATAACATAATAAATAGACGGCCACACACACACTCACAATGGCAATAGACAAACATTAATCATGACTGGAAGCCACCCATGGAAAGCTGAGGCCGTGCGGCGCAGAGGGAATCTCCAGCCACACGCGCATATGCTAGCAATTGATTCAGCGATCAACACCCTGCTAGAGCTCCATTTAAACACATGCATAAATCTCACATACAAGTCGTTATGAGCCCAGGATGTGGCTTAACATGCATCTGGGACATAACAAGCTCCTTCATTAAGCTGGGTTCAGTTCAGCTTATCAATTAGGAGCATGTAACGATCATTTCACACAGCTGATTACATTGATGCAAAAGTTCTTAGATATTTAAAAGTTAGGACAGAAGAGGTTAGCATGTGTCTACTAGTTACCTGTGAAAGGGGACATGCTTTGGCCAGACTACTTTGGTTCATTTCCTTCAGAAGCTCTTTGAGGGCATTTCTGACGGTCGCATGGTTCCACTGTTCACACGGTAAGTCCTCCAGCTTGGAAAAACTGCAACATAATAAACAATAAGTAATAAATATAGCCTCCTTTAATAAAATTGCTTTTTTGTTTATTACCTAAATCAAAGTGAGCATCCATAACCCTAAACATCAACTTCAGCTTTTATGTTTTTAAATGTTGTGTTTTTAAATTTATTTAAAATGAATTGAATTGAGTTGTTTTGATACTGAGCAGTGAGCAAAATGTCCACAATTGCTAAGGAAACGTGCACACACATGTAAACAAACCTGGCTGGTATGTACCAAGACAATAATAACAATGACCCTATCATCTGGAGTTTATCTGTTTTTATCTGTCCATCAAATGCTGGCTTCAGTTGTACTTTGGGACTGAGAGTTATTGGCACAAGAGCCTTCCCTGACGTACACAGATAATAGATAAATACCCACTGGAGTGTTTAACTAGAACTTTAGTGCTTCAGAATTGGTGCTTTCAAATTTGATAGATATGGTAAAATCATGAGCCGTAATCAATGACATCAGCCGCCCAGCCCGGCACACACACACACCGACCACACAAAGACACCAATAATTTAGCTATGTTCTGCTTTCTCTAAAGAATACGCACAATATTGTTTTATTATAAATAATAATATTGCATAAAACTTTTTCAAGTACTCATAGCACTTAAAAATTTCATTATTCTCTAACTCCACATTCAAACTCCAACCACAGTCTTTCATAGGCAAGGCGGAGATGATGTGTCTTGCCCAAGGACACAATGGACTGGGATCAAATCTTGTCTGAGCTACTGCTGCCCCAAGTTTTTTTTATTGAAGGAGGACTATTGGAATTTATTGAAAAGTATTTTCCCACGCAATTTGCTATGAATGAAATTAGATGAGTTGTTCTTACTGACCTTTGTAGCTGAATACGCAGAGTCACCATATGGTACACCTCCATCAACATGTCCGCCACTGTGGCTTCAGGGGCGTCCGTCAGGAAGTGGATGGGCAGCGGGTTCCACCTTCCCACCTTGATGATACCTGAGCAAGAAACAGAAACACAAAATGAGTAAAATTAGGCTGTTTTTAAACTTATTATGCAAATATGACTCTGCATTACCATACTAAAAAAAAATGTTTTTGTATTATTAACATTAGGGGAATGCGATATGGCAATAAAAGATCAAATCATGATATGAAGTTATGAAGTTATGACAAATATCACTTAAGTCACTTAAAATTGTAACGAACTGGAAATCGTAATATTTGCTTTAAAAAAACATGATTTTACCATATGACCCAGCCCTTGACAACATTTGCAGAAATTAGGATGTTTTTTACAGGATTGTCTAGCAGTTAGTTTAACTTTTACTGTGTATGATCACCCACAACAAGCCAAATCTGAAAACAATTGCAGAAACAGCACTTATAATGGCCTTGATTGTTGTTAGCAAAATGAACCATAACATAACCAGTATTGCATGTTCTGATATACAGGAACTGTCTCCACAAGGATAAAAAAAGTGGCATTAGCGTTGTCTGAAACCCACATCCACACAGGTTTTGCTGGGACTGGCTGGAACTGTGAAAACTAAACAAAGCTAATCGCATTACTATCCACCAAATGAGATCCAGACGGGTCCTGTAGCCCCTCCAGAAGCCCCTCTGAGTGTCTCTTTGTCCCCATCCCTCCCCTCTCTGTCTCCTGCCCAACGTTTCTTTTTTGGTCCTGAGTCCTTTCCCATTCCTCCACTGTGTTTATAGCACTGTTATATCTTTGAATTCAGACAGACTGTGTTCTTCATTATCTCGTCAGGCTAAAGGGTACCCCATTAAGTGCATAAAGGCAGAGATGGGGCGACAAAGACGGCTTCACAGAAAAATCAGTGGTCAGAGCTGGAAAAGAATTCTAAAAAGTGTAATACTTATTGAAAAGCACTAAACAAACTTACTACTAGAAAATAAACTTCAATGAGTGTTGTGTTTTGATGGCCAAAAGCAAAGTATGGCTGTCATGTCTAGTACATACTGTATCAAAAGCATTGCTACTACTTGAACTATACCACAAAAAGAAATTCCAGTTTAAAAATAAAGTTTGTATGTCAATAGGCAATCATTCAAAAGACAAAACAAGGGAACACAAAAACATGTGTTCTATGGAAAAAGTGATAAAAATTACAACAAACATCTAAATATTTTGAATGCTGAAAGACCAAGTGCATTACAATTATCAACTGACATTAATAGTACTAAAATAGTCCAGAATTGGGTTCTAATTATAATTTCTTAGAAAACAGCTTTAGAGTCTACATAGCACTGAGCTCACAAACTCATTCCATTGACCATCTCTGTATCCCATCCACATGTGTAAAATCCATAATTTTACATGTCACGGTGTTTTGTCTATTTTATGACTGATATATGTCATAAAGTACTTTTAAAGATGGAATAAAATACTCAGTTTCTTTTATGAGTGGAAAAAGTGCCTTCCTCATCACTTTTTGGCTTTGTTTCTCATCTTTTTTATGTCTTCCTCTTAACACAAAAACCCATCTCTCTATCAGCACGAAGCAAGCAGGCATCTGAAAATACAGCCAACAACAATTTCTCTAATGGTGAAGCTGGGTGGAAGCAAACGCGTGAATAAGCAGACAAACAAGTTGCCGATGACACACAATGACAGCACACAGGGCAAATACACCGGACATGTTCGCGTGGCGGCTCGCATGCTCGCAGTGTGAGGGCAAATGCATTAATAATTGATCCATCATTTTTTGGTCTGGCCCTTCAATGGTTCTGCTTCATGTCCGCGTTTAAAAGTAGAAATCATTGTTCCCATTTCCACATTAAAATTCCACCTCCCAGAGACATGCTTTGTTGTGGCCGACTGGTGGCTTGGCTCATGTCTGAGTTTGCCCATCCGTACAAAGACACATACATCCACACACAAAGGCACACACTTATACACTGTTATCCCATTGTCCCGAACTGGAATAAGTCTTAATGGTCACAGCAGTCTGGGCGGATTCCAAACTAGGTCTAAGTTGGAGACATTGAGGGAAACCCCATGCCCCCTACTGTCAGGCACAGACTTAAAACTAAGGCCAGTGGTTCCCAAACTGCAGGGTGGGTATCACTAATGGGACATTTCTTCTAATGATAGCTGGGGGCCTTTTGCAGTTCAACTCTTGATTGAATTCAATTTATACCTAATTAATTTCTGAGTTTGTCCTCATTTAGCTCTCGTATATATGGCTTAGAACACGTTTTTCCTTATTTTGTAATGTAATGTGTTCATTTCTTCATGTTATCTAATTAAGTAGTTTTAGGCCCAGGGTCATTTTGTTTTTCAATCAAATTGTACTTAAAAGACAAATATCTTTTGTCGTGGTTCCTTATGTTTTAAAACCACAGTCAGTAGTATCAAGTGACAGATAATTGAAAAATATCTGCAGCAGAAAGAGCTACAACTAAATTGCTGCGATCTGATAAATAATTTGTTTGAGGTTGAGCCTTTCTTATGTTTATTTAATCACTTTTTATGCCTTATTGACCAGTCATAAATACTTTACACGACAGCATT
>JAVQKG010116533.1:0-12994 GCA_036025885.1 Hypseleotris bucephala | reverse complement strand
CACTTCCACCACCTCCTCCGCCATAAGGCAGTCGGTGTTATAGCAGTTGACGCAGACGCATGGGGCGTTCCGCCGATATACATTTGCTGTCATTTACGACAGCCTGCGTCTAGTTATATATTAGAAACTGCTACCATTTATCCTAGTGGTGGAGTTGTTGTTACATTAATATATCTATATTTTTTTTAGATCCTGACCATTCTCTGCTTTGTAAAAACTAACTGATGTTTTTGTGTTTGTAGTACTTGCCTTCTCTCGGCTATGCTAAACGTGCCCATCTGATGAATCCAATGGTGCCAGGATTAACAGGGGCCAAGATGAGCTCCTCAGAAGAAGTAAGTTTGTTAAATATTCACCTTTTACATTTTGTTGCTATAGATAATTAGAAGTAGAGACATGGCCAATTTTAATTAAATATATGTTTTACTACACAGGAGTCAAAAATTGATTTGTTGGACTCAAAGGAAGATGTGAAAAAGAAGTTGAAGAAGGCTTTCTGTGAACCAGGAAATGTGCAGAATAATGGCATTCTCTCCTTTGTCAAATATGTCCTCTTCCCGCTTCACGGAGGTAAGAAGTTTATTGTCTTTTATTTGTATGGCCCACATTGTATCACATTGAAAATTTATACTGTGAGTCCTCCTTTTAAGATTTCTCCATCAAAAGGGATCCAAAATGGGGTGGTGACAAGGTTTATACAGTCTTTGAAGAGGTTGAAAAAGACTTTGCTGCAGAGGTATGGCCTTATTATTACTAAAAAGCTATTTAAACCACTTTAGTTAGTTATCATTACATGTATGAATCTCTTTATAATATGCTTTAGGAAAGTTAATAAATATAGAAGTCATAATGATGGGTTTTTTTTCAAAACTGGTGTGTTTTTGTGTAATTCTAAACATTTTCAGGAGATTCACCCAGGCGACCTGAAGGCATCTGTGGAAGTTGCACTAAACAAACTTCTGGAGCCAATCAGAAAAAAGTTTCAGTCGCCGGAGCTTCGCAAACTCACCAACTCCGCATACCCAGATTCCTCAAAAAACAGTCAGTACAACTTTTTATTTTTAATTGATCACAATATCATATTTGTGTACTCTGACGTCAGTATTCATGTGTGCTTGTCTCGATCAGAATCTGCAGGAAAAGGTGCAAAGGCTGGAGGAGGGGGTGGAGGCGGAGAGGATGATGAACTGGCCCCATCCAGACTGGACATTAGGGTGGGAAAAGTTGTCAGTGTGGAGAAGGTAGGACTATACATTAAAGTACAAAACAAAAAACCCAGTGGTCTTGTTATAACAAGTTTTCACACTAATTGTAGCACCCAGATGCAGATTCACTGTACTTGGAGAAGATTGATGTAGGAGAGGCTGAGCCAAGAACAGTAGTGAGTGGTCTGGTAGCCTACGTCTCAAAAGAGGACCTACAAGACAGGATGGTGTTGGTGTTATGCAATCTAAAACCACAGAAAATGAGAGGAATCGAGTCACAAGCCATGTTGTTATGTGCCTCCATGTGAGTATCTTTTCTATTAATTTATATAGCTCTTGTAGAGGTGTTTTTTTTAATTCTTCTTGTTTTTTAAATTGCAGTGAGGGGGAGCCCAGGCGAGTTGAACCACTGGATCCGCCGGAGGGCTCGTCACCAGGGGAACAGGTCTTTGTGGAGGGCTATGAGGCAGGCAAACCAGACGACAAACTCAACCCAAAGAAGAAAGTTTGGGAGAAATTACAGGTGGGGCATTTTCAGAAAATATCTATTATGGCAGATTATATTTGCCATTTACATGACATGCATATTTACACTTGCATTGTTACACTTCCTTTGAGAAAGGAACATTTGATTGTATATATTATATTGTATTTATTTATCTCCCAGGTTGATTTAAAGATGTCAGATGAGTGTGTAGCACAGTGGAAGGACATGCATCTAATGACCAAACTTGGACAGATCACATGTAAGACGCTGAAAGGAGGCAACATCAGTTAACTGCACTCAATGCAATCACCATCACAGCTGCTTCTGTCTGCCTCATTCTATCAAGAAAAAAACATCTCCCATGTCATGAGCAAAGGAATTTTATCACTTGAAGCCTGGACAGGACATGGACAATGATAGGAGGACTCACAATTTTTACTGTTATTCATTTGAAAAATAGTTAAATAACATTCTAAGAAATGATTGTGATAGTTTTAGCTGTGTAAAGCAGACAGCCCTGGCTTCATAAAGGGAAATGACTTGTCAACATATACTGTACTTGTGGCCAAATGATCTATCCAAGATAAGGTGTTTTCAGTTTCAAATGTGCAAATAAAAAGCCTGGTAACATAATCTTGTGCAGTATAAATGCAATACATTTAAAATAAATATGTTGGTAAAACATCAACAAAAAAAACTTGTATGTGTTTAATAACTGGGATAAGACAGATTGTAGCAGTTAGATCCATCATAGTGACATCATGAACAACTGAATGCAATTTACATCATGGGTTTGGCACAAAAAAAGCAACAATATTCTTTTATACACTTTATTTTTTACTTAAAGAAGTAATAACTACATGATTTTTATAACAGTATTTGTATTTTTGACTCAAGAGTCAATATTTTTCACTCAGCAATTTTGTTGAGGGAAAGCATTTGTGCAAATAGTGACAAGGTGGATTTTCTACCAAAGAGGGTATGTCAAAACATTTGACATTAGACATAAGAAGAATTAACATTTCATAATGAAATAAACATCAGATCCCACTACATCTACTCCAGTGTCAATCATTTATATTTAGAACAGCCAAACTGCTTTTGAATACTCCTAAATATGTTGTGTTTGACAGTGCCAGGAGTGTAAGCATCTGAACATAATAAATAGTATTATTAAAATCCATTATCGGTCTTTGCTTTTCCCAGAATATTGTGCAGATCCGTAAAAAATCCTAACAAACTTTTGTCTTCTAAAATTTGCAGCAATCTGATTTATATAAACCAAGTGCTGCTTTCCTATATTCCTAAAAATGTATTTTCTTATTTTTATTTAGTAGTTGAATATATTTACCTTTGTAGCTCTGTTGTGAATTCACTTTTTTAAAATTTCATTAACAATTTGCAGTATAATACAAAATTACATAAACACAAACTTACAGAGATCCTTTCTAAGAGGATCAGACTACTACTTAGTTTTACCACTAGGAGGTAACCTTAAGCAAGTCACATATTTACAGTCCAAGTTTACCTCTTCATCTTTAGTGGCCTTAAGAGATAAATAATATAGAAAAATACTCCAGAATAAAGCTGTGATAAGAAATAGGGAGGCTTATATTTTTGCATAAATATACAAGAAGGCCATTACAGGCTAAGGCTTTTGGAAAAGACTTGATTCTCAGCAATAATCAGGTGAGCTTTATAGCATCAGTCTTTATGTTTCCTCACAAGTCAGCTATGTTCATCTGGCATGGCTCCGTTCTTAAATTTGTCGCCAAAAAGGTCGCTCAGAACAGTGTCTCAATTGTGTCCGCTGTCAGTCTTGTAGCTGGAAAAGAAAGATGAGAGCAGGTTAGATATAATAGCATCACTATAATACAGTTACTTATGAGTACTGTGTCCTAATTGAATTCAGCTGCTAGGACATGATCATGAGCTTTAGGTTAGGGAGGCACGTGCTTACACGCCTAACTCAGAACAGCTATTGTAAGCAGGCATGGCTCCTATTGTATATTGTACGATGGTCTGTGTGTGCAGTTTCACTTTCTGTCAGGAGAGCACACAATATGCTTGCTTAAGGATTATTGCTTAGAAATGCTTAGCTGTTCTGTCGACTATATGCAGTTGAGTCTTTATGTCATATTATATATACTGGCTATTGTTAAGAATAGGATGTGTACACTCTATAGTCAATGGCCACTTTATTAGGTAGATATGGTACAAATTTATAAGCCGTAATCCTATTTTCTAAAATCTGATGTCTGGCATTTACAAAACTGCCAATCACTTGATATTTTCTCTTTTTCTGACCATTTTCTGTATACTTTAGACATGGCTGTGTAATATAATCCACCGTTTCAAAACAAACTTGTCACAATGAATTCACTCAGATCATGTCTCATGGCTAAATGCTTTGAGGTAGTGTTGTGAATTTGCATTAACAAGTAACTAAGCAGGTCTACCTAATTAAGTGGCCGAGTGTACACACCAAGCACAATGATTCTCTTTAAGCAACTTCGAACAGTATAGTTTACAAGCTAGAATTGTAAACATTTCATACCAGTAAGAACACATTTCTTTATGAATGACACATTATTACAAAGAAGTGATAAGTAAAAATTACTTTTAGTCTCGAGTGGAGGTATTTGATTTTTAACGTCCATTTTTACTGGTAGAGTCTGGCCTGGTTTTTTGGCGACTGGTGGAGCGACAGATTTGATCCCACCATTCGTGTAGGCATTGGCTTTTGACTGCTCTGACACCTGCATAAGCTCAGCAGCCAAGTTTTGTTTCAGGGTCATGTGTGCTTCTGGAGAATGGCCAACAGTGTCAATAACAACCTTTTTGTTACTTCGGGAAAATATGAAGCTGGCCGTTGACGCTGGGGACTTTTGCATATCAATTCCTTCAGGTAATTTTAGTGACATGGTAGCTCCCGGTTCACCAATACAGTTGTAAGGGGGCAATCTCGCTCCTGCCCTTGATGGAAGACCCTCCCTTGTAGACATAGCTGCGGTCTTCATCCTTATAGCTTCTTGTAGTCTCAAAGAAGGCGGGTTTACTGGTGCGGATGATGTTTGGGGTGATAATTTTATAGAAAGTGACTTGCGAACAGGCTTTTGTGGTATGCTTTGTGGTGTTTCGATCGTAACAGGGCTGCTCTCTTGCATCATGCTTTCTACATTCACTGTTTTGTCTTCTGATGGGATACTTCCTTGTTCTTCAGCCATGCTAACCGATCGCAGCCTGACCATCTGAAGCAATGATGGTGTAACCAGAGGTATGTTGGCGTCCTCTTTGGGAATGGGCATACTTTTGTGGCGGGATAGGAACTCTTTGCCTCTACTGGCTGTACTGGGTTGTCTTCTGAAGTTGACAGCAGATGACTGGTTATCTGGGACAATAGGAGGGGCTACTGGGACAGGACATGAAGGTTGTACATTGTGCTCAGAACAATTTAGATCTGCAGTTTTCAGAGAATCTCGCTTTGCAAAACTTGGTAATATAGATGTTGGATTACCTAGTCTACTAAAATATGTGTCATTTTGTCCTTGCATGCCTTTTCTCATCGCAATATCTACAACAGATTGTGTAGAAGAAGTCTCAAGCTTGTGTCCATCTGTGCTTGTCCAAACTTCTGCTGGGTGGATAACATCTTCTTTAGCAGCTATTTTTGACATATTGCCAATGTTTTGATCTGTAATAGCTTTGTCTGGCATGTCTATTGTCAGAGGAGGAGGTGGCGGGAGAGGGAAGTCACTCTCATCACTGCCTTCAAATGCTGAGTCTCCCTCTAGTGGTGGAGGAGGGGGTGGCCAGCAAGATTCTGCTACATAGCTCTCCTCTTGCACCTTCTGTAACTCGACAGGGGGCAGTGACAAGACTGATGGGGGCGTTCGTCTTGACAGGGGAGGGGTTGGGTGGTAGGCAGGTGGAGGTGTAGGTGGGGGTGACTCTTTATTAAATTTAGGCACATCAATAGTTAGTGTATCTATGGTGGGAACTACATTTTGTGAAAGAATAGTAGGGTTTCCATCAGATGAATTTGTTTCTAATGTAATGCTTGGGCTAGTCTTTGGTTCTTCCTCAGTTGAAAGTTGTTCCTCTGTTGTTACAGTCACCACAGGAAGCTTTCTATTTAGATGTATCTCTGCATCTTTTGTTGAAACATTCGCCCCATCTTCTACACTGTCCTGAATGATATGATTCTGGCCTTCAAAGATTTGCTCCCTGTTTTCTGATGCTTCTACCTTCTCTTTCCCCATTTTATTTTCCACTGGTAGTTCTTCAGTTTGTGTCCCAGCCTGTTTCATTGAGTCATCCTGAGACTGTGTGGGCTGGTTTACTTTACCTGGGGATCCACATAGAAGTTCGACAGTGCGGGCATTATGAGCCCAAGCTTCTGGAGGAGGAGGACAAGGCGCTCTGACTTTCGGAGGTGCTGGGGTGTTTAACAAACCTTTGATTTCCATTGTAAGTGCTGAAGACATGTTAGGAGATGTTGTTGTCAGGTCTTTTGTAGTTGTGGAAACATCTTGATTGACAGGTTCAGATGTGCCAGATGATAGCGAGGTGAGAGAGGAGGAAGGTGAACCAAATGATGTTCTAGATACGCATCTTTCTGGTTTCAATGGGGTCTTATTCAAATTGTCCGGGGAAGTTGGCGAGAAGTCTTTTGGGGATAGTGTTGGGGTGCCGCTCTGACTGGAGTACCCGCTAGATGGGGAAATGGTCCGCTCAAATTTTCCTTCATCCAATGAAGTTTTATGAGGGGAGGAGGCACTGGCTTCTGACTTGGGTGGTGTTGCCCCTTTCTCCATAGCTTGTGGACATTTGGATACACTGACTTTGCTGGCATCATTTTTTATCACAGTCTCAACATTCCCAGAAATGGACTCATTTATAATTTCACTTTCAACCAACACTTTTAAGTTCTTGATTTTGTTACTGTGGAGAGAGTTTGTTCTTCTAGGTGGTGCCGGCGGTTGCTTTGTCTTTGTAACTGACAAACTTTGTCGCTTGTTCCTTTTGTCTTCAGCCGCGCATTGTGAAGTGGCCGTATCTGAGTCTTGGCCTGCAACAGTTTGTTCACTCGTAGGGCAGCTAATTATGCTAACAGAGCTACGAAGGCTAACAAGATCTTGGTCATCATCAGTTTGATCTTGCTGGTTCCCCTGCCCACTCACGTTCAGTCTTTTAGAATCACCACTGCATGTACTCCTTTTGGAAGAAGCAGGGGAGGAGATTAAAACAATGGTCTTTGAAGATTCGCTGAGATTTGATGCAGAAGTTGATATCAGCGAAGAGTTGTTCTGTGAGGTGTCCATGTCACATCTTCTGGACAACAAAGGACTGACGAGTGAGTCTTCAGATCCCAGGCTGCTTTTGCTCACGGTCCGAACACTGCCATGATTCACACTGCTGCTACGTCTTTGGATCAAACCGTGGTCAATCTCTATGACTTCAACAGATGCAGGCAGCACCGCATTAGGGATGATTGTTGACATGTAGGTGGCCTGGGGAGACATGGACATCACTGGACCCTAGAAATGACAAGAAAAATCTAGGTTTTAGTTATGTGCCAACAGCGGACACAAATCAATCACAAAATTGTTTATCTGGTCATATTTTTTGTCCCTCCCATGGCCGGTAAAGCAACAAACTTTATTCTACTTAATAACCAGTGAGTGAATATTAGTGTGTTCTACAAATAATTTGACACATTCATTACTGCAAATGTATTAATATATATGTTATGTCTTGATGATCAGTGTGCTATCCTAACCTGTGGCTCCTGTAAAAAGCTAAACATTGTTGATGGAGAGGAAAGTGATGAGGTCATTCCAGGAAGTGCGACAGATTTGGGTCTCAGCATGGAGGTGGGCCCCACATGTCCAAAACCCTGGAAAGTAAAGTGCTGTTCATCTTGGTACATTGCCTGGAGGTGCTTCTGCAGTAGCTTCTCTTCTTTGGAAACCTGCTTTTGACACAATATTTAATCAAACATATTAGAAAAGAGTTGATGATTGTGTCAGTAATTTATTTATAGTACGAATCTTACCTCCAGCTCAGAAAGATGCACTCTCGCTCCTTCTTTGTTTGATACTGGGGTCCCTCCATCCACTGTAGGTATGATAACTACACCTGATTGGCTGTCACTGGTATTGTCGTTTTCAGGAAGCTGTTGAAATGTTGAATGTCGGCGTAAGGCTGTAAAAAAGAAATCCATATTATTCTTAGTTTCAGAATAGATCTTTGTTTATATGACCCCTACATGTGAGGTCTACAGTAATATTGGCGTACCAAGCTCTTTTTGGACCTGGTTTGGAATACCCATGATGGTAGTCCGTCTGCTCCTCTTCTTGTTCCTGTCTATGCTTTTCACCGGGTTTAGCGGCTTAAATGTTGAACCTAAAATACAAATAAAAATGATTATAGTGAAGGAAATATTGAAATGATTAAACTAAACTAATGTTAACTTTAAGACAAGATGGAATATACTTAATAATAATTAAATATAGTTCAACTGAAAACTTTCATATACTAGTCAGAATACAAATGAGATTTAATGCATGCAAGCCTGTGGATTCTCCCTCACTGGCTGCACTTATAGAGCAGCACACTTTACTTTTTAGTCATATGCAGAGACAGCCGCACTGCTGTCTTCAAATAAAAGTTTAAAAAAAAGTTGTGCCTGTCTATATTAAGAGGGTGAGGAGAGTGTGTGTGTGCGCCATCTATCTTTTGATTTTACACCAGAACTGTGTAGGCACCCTGCAGCAGGATGGAAGCTCACTGAATGCTAAGTAAGTGCATCCAAGGACTGAAGCGTAAGTTTGAACCCTTCTGAGCTAGGTAACCCATTGACTAGACTGTCTGTGGTTCAATTACCCTTTTGGACAGTTTATATTAATGCTGTGTCCATGGGCAATACCTTGGATATATTTGAGATTTGTTATTTAGGTGTGGCATATTCTATACTATTGTTGTGTCTTTGAGCAAAGCACTTCAACAACCATGCATATAAGGCAGTTGAGGCCATAATAATGAACTCAATTGTAAAGCATCTTTGGCACTAAAATCAAAGCCATTATTATTAAGGTGAAACAAGCCTATGCCCTCTGCTCCTAGTCCTGACACACACACATGCATTAAAACACAAAAGACCTTACCTTGGCGAGTGAGCACAGGTCTTGCAGAGGAGACAGTGGTATCAGTATTCCCAGTGGGGGATCCTGACTCCGGACAGCCATCCTCGTCCTTGGAGCTGATATCCTGCTCTGGCTGCAATGTGTTTGTGGACTACACACACACACACACAGACACACAAAGGCATTAGACATGTCTGTGGTGCGTGTAGGAAGTGCAGTAAAACGATCAGAGTCTATTTCAATACTTACAGCAATGCTCTCATCATCAGGAAAGGACTCTCCATTTCTGTGTTCTGTGGGAGAGACATGAGTGAGGTTAATGATAATATACATTATCTTTGTTTCATGTTAAATCTATATCAGTGACAATCAGTATAAGAACTGCAATTTGACATTTTGTGGTTTTCATAGGGGGATACTAAATTATAATACTATTACGGAAAGACTAAGTTTACTGTAAACATTACAAAATAAACATTAATTAAATAATACTGGCACTTTACTGGATTTATAGCAGTCTTTTAATGATGACTTCTATTACATTTAACACTATCTGTATTTCACTATGCCTTGAAATATTTTGCCATTGGAGTTTGACACTTTTTTTTCAACCACATAAGACACCAAAATACTACACTACAAATGTACAGTTTTATAGTTACATAAAATTCAACAAACTATCTCTTATCTAAACAGTTAATTATGTGTCTCTAAGTCATTCAAGCCAATAGTATGATGATAAATGTCATACACTAGGAAAACCCTACCTTCCTGTAGTATTTTGAGCCCCTCTTGCGCCTCAATGTGCAGATCTTTCAGGTACTGCGGCTTGCTTCCTTCAATAAAGACATTCTCCTGGTAATGCTGAGACGCTGTGTAGTGCACTGACAACCTCTTCTGCTCCTCTGTTCTCTTTGGGCCAGCTGTTGATAAAGAAAAGACATAATGTTATTTACTGGTGAGAGCACAAAGCAAGACAAACAGAGTTTAGCCGTAATTCAACTTTGTACTCAACAGGTCAATCCTAAAGGTTTTATCAGCTTGGAGCGAGGCCCTTGGTGTAAGTGTGTTGCTTTTAATTGATGAGAACACTTCTTCCAATCTACTCTAAGCACTTGACTGGGCAGACATCCAGTACGGTCAGGTGCGCAACATTAAACCTATGGCTAGTCCCAGGGGGATTAGATAATCTGATTGACCACATGTGAAGATGCATTTGACCCCTTACTGTGAGTCAACTCCATGGGAACAAGTGCAGTGTTCTCTCTAGGTGCACCTTAGTAAATAAATGCATTGGAGTACAAGCAGCTACAAATACTGGATACTACATAAGAGATATTTAAATATTGGCTTTAGCAAGTCAAGAAGCAGTCCTGGGGTGTCTGTTTTCCCTCCTTTGTTGCTTAGAACAGAGTGGCTTTCAATGACACCTGGTTAAGTAATCTTATGTGTGAGTGAGTGGAGTTTTCATAGTACCTGAAAGTGGCAAGTTTTTGTCCCCTATTCAAACAGGTGTGCTCCCAAATACAATCTCGCCCTTGTGTGAACCTGTAAATGCCTTGTTTTCTCTTATAGTTCTGAACCTGGATTGTTCTGCACATCTGGAGGTCTAAAGATGATAAAGTTTTTAATCAGTGGTGTGTCAGTTGACTGCCTATATTGTCACATAAGCAGACTCACTGTAGGAGGTTACGGGTTTAAGATTAATTAAGATAATCGTCAAAAAAGCCAGTTAATCTCTTTATCTCATTAGTGAGGCCCCTCAAAATGCCCCAATTGTGAGCCAACAGGATATAACTTCTGTTTGTATACAAAACTTGATTTCAAATTGTACAAAAAAATCAAGGACCAAACTAAAATGCAAAACAATATTACAACAACAAAACCATATAAAATACATGCTATTCTTCAAAACACTCACCCTTCTTTTTGAAGACAGACAACAGAGAGTGGATGCTTGTCCTCAAGTACACCACCATGTCTAAACCAGCAACATGACAAATACCAAACTGTCTTTCAGAACAACAGCACCAATTCCTCTGTCAGGGAAACTCCAGATGGATTATTAAAGTACACTCCTAACAAGATGGATGAAGTGTTTCTCAGTCGCCTCCTTGAATTATGTGAGTGACTCGGAAGGACAAGTGCACAATAAGACCTGCCTCCAGCCAGGCGCCTGTCCCAGCTGCCTTATCCCTGAGTCTGATACCCTGGTCCCTCCCCCTCCGCTCCCTCTGTGTCCCTCTGTCTACTTCGTCCTGTTGCTCTGCTTGATAGTCTTTTCGATTCTCTGCATAAGGGGTTCTATGGCTATTGTCAAATGACCCCCCAAAACGGCTGCCAGGCTTTCAAGAGTCGCCCACCCCCACATTAGACACCATAGACACGTGTGTGATAAGTTACTAAACTTTATTACTCTCCTTGTTCAAGAAAGAAGAAAATACCATACCATATTTTTATATAATGTCTGTGACTTATTTCAGTATTATTCCAGTGAAATTCCCCACTTAACTAGCAACCCCCAGATCTCAGACCTCTGTTAAGGCATTTACCTATTTCGCAATTGCAATTTCCATAAAAATAAAACCAACACAGTCTGATAAACTACCATACCAACACCAGCAAAATAATAACTTTATAGGTGGAGTAAAAATTCGTTTTTGCACACTGAATGACTTTGATGTTGTCTTTATTGTGTTTGGACAATATAACTTGCTTAATTGACTAATTAGCTTGAATTAACTACATTTTGTATTGCATGTAACTTATCACTTGCACCCTTTGTCTTAAATGAAAGCCTTTAGAATCTTCCATCTAACACTCATTATTTAAGGACTACAGGGACTTCACTTGACTTGACAGCAGAGGATGTGTCCTTAAAGCATTCTCTTGCCATTTTGCCTTTGCCAACATACCCTTCCTTGCATCTTTTCTAAATGCATTTGCCTCTTTCTGCCACTTATAGCCACAAAGGTTCTATTTTGAGCTATAAATAGCTTAGTTCATCATAGCGGCTCTAATAGCGCTGTGTCTGGCTTTATACCAGTCTACTAATGTTTCCTGACAAACTGCAGAGGGCTATGAAATATAAAACGCCAGGACACCAGGACAAGTGAATAGCTGATTCTATGCTTGAAAATGAAAAACAATGCAGTGTTTTTGGTGTGTAGAGGCCGCACTAAGATCCACTTGCACTCTTGAATGGAATACTTGTTTGCAGTGACACGGGGCGGCAGGGGGCTACAGCTGCTTCATACAGCGAGTCCAGCTGGATAGACACATTGCTAACACAATTATCTTTAAATATGAGCCCTCCATCCACAGGCATTGCTCTTTTGTAGGCCTAGAACTTGCCATTTAAAACATATGCAAAGGACTTTATCAAACTGCATTGTTCTGTGCAAATGTTATAAGCAAGTGCTAAAATGCAGAAAAGTAGCAATGCTTTCAAAATGATTAACTTTTAATTGAAGATTTGTCTTTTTTTGGTATGTAGATCACAGCCTAGATACAGGATTTTTACAGTATCTTACTATTGTGACATAAGACCACTGCATGCCTCTTACTAACTAGTAAGTATTATTACATAGTTTAGCTCTCCGAAGCTAATCTCAACATCTACATCTGATTAGTATGAAGAGACAAAAAGATGTGAACAGCCTACATCCACTAATAAAGGACAAAGCTACCTTCTCCTTACTTTTAAAGGTGACATGGCCATGACTGGATTTATGTGCATTTTATAAACTGATCAAAACTAAATTAATTGCACATTTTTAAAAGAGAGAGATAGTCAAAATTGCTAAGAATTATAACTTTGCATTCCAATTAGTTGCTCTATTGGTAATCTGACATACACGGATTGGATAAGACCACCACTTGTTGAGGCATATGGATGCACAAGAAGCACTGGGATGTTTTGTCTGGCTCAGTGGATGAAGAGCTTATCCCTGACTTTTTCGAAAGACAGTCTACAGAGAAAAATAAATGAGGTGCAAGTAGTTACAGTATATCTGATTTTCTATTCAAAGCTAGTACTATTTGTTGTCACAGTTACATATCTCTAAAACTAGGTCAATAAATGATAAATTGCATCTTCGGGCAGAATTACAGTGCGTGACTAAAAGGCATGGAACATAAAATTATTATTTTAA